>JAGDQP010025218.1:16858-27127 GCA_022664845.1 Lepisma saccharinum | reverse complement strand
CTCTTAGGGAAAACTTCCAGGATTCTCACCATTCTCGATTCTTTTGTTCAAATTGGGAGCATTGTTCTCCTGTGGACCTCATTCGTGAGAGGAAGTAGCCTTTTCAGTGTGTAACTTCCTCACGAGATGGGATGGTGACAATCATGTAAGTTTCTTCCGGTACGCAGCATTTTCTTTTACAGCAGATCAGCATGTGACGATGCATTCGCATCCTGCGCGTTCCGTGAAAATTTGAGTATTCCATGCGATTCGTTGGTTTATTCTTTTTATGTGCAAATTTCCATTTTCCTATTCTTGATCCTTTCCATTCATTGCCTTAAAGCCCTGGAATCCGTCCCGAGGGAATGTTTGGAGAGTACCTTACAATTAGTATTCTGGCGTCACCTGTCCTTATCCAAATTACGAGCTATCCTTCTTCAAGTGTTGCGATTGTGGAGGCCACCTTTCAGGTTTGCCAAAACAAAAGCAACATATTGCGGGTAATGAGTTATTGACTCTTTCGGGAACCAATAACCCATTTCCTTGAGGTCCAACATCCTGACCCGGGGAGCAGTCACCCGACCTCAGTGTCCAAAACCTCAACCTCGCGTAGGGGCGTTGGAAACCCTTACAACATCATCGGTAATGTGGTTACGGTTAATATGGCTAGCGTTTACTGCGAAAAGTATTACTAAATGAACATCAATGATAATGGACATGAGTACGGAAATTTTAAGTTTATCAACTATTTCTCTTTCTCTCTCTCTCTCTCTCTCTCTTCATATTCAGAATATATCTCTGTAACATGGATGTGAAGATTTGAATTCGTTTATAGAAACAGAGGAGCAAAGCAATGATCTACGGTCTATTATGTAGGCACACATAAGTATTTTATTTCACGTTTGAGGAGTTTCCCGAAACAGATGGTACTCTAAACAGAGAATATAACGATTCTTATTAGTAGCTAATTCACGGCTTCACACTACTTCTTATTCGTTTTGACTTCATAAACAATCAAGATTTGCAGCTAGCTTACGCCTGTATGGTTTATAACCAGTGATGGAATGTAAAGTATACGGGGCTACAGGGCGCGTATTCACCTAATAATTTAAAAATAGCATGTACCCACTTCAACGTTAAATTTTATGAAGCGCGTTCCTAGAAAAAAGAACAATATAGGTAACTGTTCCAGTACAATATACAGATAATCCTTGAATAATGTGGTTAATTAATCCTTCTATGTTGCTGCACATATAAAATTCCTGTTAATCAAATATAATAATTAATTATAAAAGCTATAATTTAAGACGAGTAACATCGAAAGTTCTTTGGCATGTTTGGTCTCTCGTGTTTCGAAATTCAACAATGTATGCATTTTCGACTTGTTTAGAAATTACTTTACCTGGATCGTCGTAATATTCTGTAAATAATCGATTAGTGTTTTGAAAATTTGATAAATTCTGAATAAGGCATTGCATGTCAAGTACGTAATTTGTTTCCTGACTCTAGTTTACGTTGAGTCCTTTTACCGTAAACGAACACCTACATCTGTCTTAGCACTAGGATGCTTGAATTGAGATATTAACTTCTTTTTGAATTCCTCATATATGCTGGTATTTAGAGCATATTTCTGTATCAAAACATCCACGCGATCCCTATCTTTACCCGTGAATAAACTTGATATCAGCTGTTTGCATTTATCATCTGATAATTCGTATGTTTGCTTTGCCAAATCTTCAAAGCTACGTAGAAATCTAGCTATATCGTCCGATTTTGAGTTGAATCTAGGTAACGGATAACTACTGGGTAAGACTACCACTTTCGGCTCTGGGAAAGCCAAATTGTGTTCTGGTCCTCGGTTAGAATCGGTTTCGGGTTCAACTTCTGGTTCAGTTTGTAGTTTACGGGGTGTTTCCGGTACTTTTCGTTGTCTCGGTTTAGGTTCAGGTCTCGGTTCATTTTGCGTTTTATGTGTAGACCGCAGAAAATATGGATGGAACATGAAATATAATTTGGGGCATTTAAAAATATAGTTAAAAAACTAAAATGAAATTGAAGCAATACAAAATAATATTCGGGTCTTGCGAACGTTTGATATTAAGCAATGACGGCTCAAAAGTTCTGCATGACAAAATCTAATGTTAGTTTCACAGTATTGAGACCTTACAACGATTAATAAGAACAAAAGGAATGCGTGATTTCATCATACCACATATATCACGTGACAAGACTGTTATTACGACGGTCCAATATAAACGAGATCTAACATTGATTAATAGTAATTAATCACGGCGCGATAATATGTAACAAAGGTCAGAGGGTGGAAGTTTATTGATGAAACGGTGTGGCTATTGGGATCTAACGTAGATTAAAAATTAGTTAAACGAGGCGCGAAATCCACCATGTAACAGCAGGGATAGTCCCTTAATAAAACGTAAATAATGGAGTTGCGTAGCTAACAAAATAAAGGCAGCGAGAGACGAGGAGTACAGAGTACCCTCAAGACTAGGTCCACTTATATCAATCCTTGAATTAAGGAAATGTTAAATTAATTCAAGAAATGGACACACATTTCATTTCAGTGGAAATATAGAGACATAGTAAAAGGATTATAAGATGATCATCAACTTTGTATATTAACATTGAAACAATCGGAAGTTAAATACTAATACACACAGAAATACAAATACAAATACTCAAATACATCTTAAGAATATATAACTCAATTAACATAACTCTATGCTGCACAATACCCTGATAATAAATGTCAGCGGTCTTCGAGGCAAAGAAGTCTGTGAGTGCGTTCCGCAGGTCTCCCTCATTGGCGAAGGATCTCCCAAAAAGATGGTTGTCGATGGAATGAAGCAAGTGGTAATCTGTTGGCACAAGGTCCGGTGAATATGGTGCATGATACGGTGCCTCCTAGCCAAGTTGTTGATGGGTTTCCGGGGTTCTTTTTGCCACATGTGGCTTGGCATTGTCGTGGAGGACCAGCACACCCTTGCGATTTACCAACGCCTGCTCCTCCTGTTGCAATGCATGGTGCACCCTTTGCAAATACTGTCCGTAAAGGTCAGCAGTGATGGTCTGACCATTTGGAAGGAGCTCGTAATGCACCACTTGGCGACAAGTTCACCATACAGAGAGCATAACCTTCCGTGGGTGCAGAGGTGGTCTTGCGGTGTGAGGAACAACCAATGTCTGGTACGCTTGGGAGTGTCATGAAGGACCCACTTTTCGTCACCAGTGAGTAAGCGATCAAATATGGGTGTGTTCAGGTGCCGAGTGAGCAAGGACAAACAGGCTGTCACTCGTTGTTCCTTGTTGGCTGCCGACAAAGTGTGGGATACCCACTTGCTTAAGCTGTATTACTTCCCTATCCCATGCAGGTTCAGTCTCACTGTTTCAGAGGAAACATGGAACCTTTCTGCAAGTTCATCACACGTTAGACCATTGTCCTCCTCGATGGCTGCTTTCAGGGCCTCGTCATCCAACACATGTGGTCGTCCACTGCGAGGTTCATCAGCAAGGCTCACATCTCCTGAACGGAATTTCTGGAACTAATGCTTGGCAGTGCATTTGTTCACGGCATTCTTACCAAATGCCTGGCATATGCGGCAGCTGACAGACCCACTTTAAAGTCATACAACAAACACACGCGAACAAGCTGCTTCGATACCTCTATTTGTCTTGTACACTGGACGAGCTAAGACTGCTGTAGAGAGCACCGTACTTGTATTATTGAAAGTCAGACTAACACCTTCCTGATAGCTTGGCATTCACGTGCGTGATTTCGTTTCCTCTCTACAAGCGCATGATTAATGGGATGTTAAAAACGGCAAATACTTTTCGGGTCACCTTGTAGTTGATGATTTGAGCTACGAAATCCTTGTGTAATGTCTCTTAAATTATTCCATTTATTGAAGTCTAAGATGAGATACAAAAATCCTTACGTACTAGACACATTTTTTAAAAAACTGACAAAAGAAATATAATCGTGTACATATTATTTGGGTTATCCAAATAATAATGTCACACACCATTGGGGCGGCCTCGTAACTGCTATTGGCGCTCTCAACAGTGGGCACGTCCTTCGTTTGAAAATACTGTTTGTCTCCAGTATTTATATACTTGAAAATCGAAGGTGCACACATGAATTTTCTACAAAACATATACTCGAATGTCACATTTGCCATTAGACTGCATCAAAGAGAGTGAAAAGTTAAAGGTTTGAAAGTGGATAAGACAGGTGAATTAAATCTCTACAAAACTATTTTCTGTGGTTCTGAAGGAAATGTTTCAAAATTCAAACGGAGATGAGGTTGGAATGAGAGTCTGATGGTGAATAAATATCTTAATCACTTACAATTCGCTAATATGATACTCTTTGTTTTAAGTTCAGAATAAGTAGAAAGGATGAATTGAATAGGCCTAATGGACGTTTGAAAATAGAATTTAAAATAAATTAGAGTGAAATAAAAATAATGTACTACATGCTGACAGGGAAGAAATAAAGATCCACTGAGATAATATTGTCCTACTGGAAGAGAATGTTTTTTCTAGGGCAACTGAAAGTATCGAATGACAAGATGACTGTTAAAATCAACGGAAGGTGTAAAATAGCATGGAACTCGTTGAAAGACTTAACTTTATTTTTGTAAGCAAGTTGTGGATGTATCTCAAGCGAAAATGTCCCCAGTAGCACGCACGTTTGTTAAACGTTGATAAGATCTTGTAATGCCTGCCTTTTCAACGGTTGTATATAACCAGAAAACGTTGAGTCAACGTTTTTCCTTGCATACAACCGCTGCAAAGGTGGATATTAAACGGTTTTATCAACGTTTAATCAACCTGTGTGCTACTGCGCGTATAATCAGTGTGCCTTAGATGTGATACTGTGTGGCTAGGAAACGTGGACATTGAATGCCCTAACAACTCAAAGATTAAAAGTTCCACAAAGAGACAATGGAGGCATGGTAGAAATAACTAAAACGTACAGGAAGACAATCTTGCCGATGGGTAATTTGTCTAAGTTTTTCTATGAATCTGAGTGTACATTTTATCTAACGATGAGGCGCCTTCATGAATGTCAGATGTGCCTAACATTCACTATTAAAAGTACTGCTAAGATTCAGAATTTCTAGCACTATTAAGGGGGGATGTAAACGTTTTCGCCACTTGGGAGATAATTGACTGCTCTAGCTTAGTTTTCCGTTGCAGAACCTTAGTTTCTGTTGAGAATGATTTTATTGAAGTGCACCACATCTGCATAAATTTTTAGAGCGCTTCCTTTCATAAAGTCTGCATGACGGAGGTTCACATATTTAACAATGCGGTAGAGTTGCTTGTACCTTTTTCTTGGAAACGTTTAGGGGTTAGTTGTTGGTTTTATACCACGTGTTATAACCCTATTGCGTCATTGTGTTGAACTAGAATTATTGCTGTGTGATATATTTGCTTTATTACTTAGAGAGAAAAATTCAAGCAATTGCTATACATATTATTTTGGGGTACATGATGAGCTAATGCAAACAAATATAAGAATAGCAAAATAATGCTAGTTCAAAAAGTTTAGTAACATGTATTGAATATATCAGTCTTTAGAAAAGGTAAATATATTTAGGAAAATGTAGTTTTGAACGGTTAACCGTCACTGTCGGGACCGAAATTGTGATGGTTAACTGAATAGATTGATAACAGAAATTTCGTTATAAACGCTATACAGTAAATAGCACTTTCAAACCACCGCCGGGTAAAACTTTTTCCTTTCTTTTTTTAAAAAAAAAAAACAAAACAAAAAAAACCTCTTAAGTGAAAACCCTGTTTTTACTTCAAGCTTGTTAAGTAAACGAAATCATTTTTACGATGATGGATAACATAGACTGAGGGTTAATTGAGATTCCATTGCAAATTTAAAGATTTACGTGGAACTATTTCCTCTGAAGAATATCCCTGCTCTCAAAAGCCTATTTTCATAAACTTCATTGCTCTCTGGTTCTTCTGCTTCCCTCCTGCATCTCTATTGCTCTGATCTTGATAATCTTATCAGCTTCTTCATCACCCATTCAGACTTCGTTATTCGTTTCATATCTATAGCTCACAGTATTTTGACAATGAATGTGCACCTGGGATTTCCATCTTCTTGAATACAACTGTTCCTGCTGAACAATCATTATTAAAACACAAAACAGCGCAATCTGAACAACTCCTGATCCAGCAAAAGTCGTTTTGGGACTTCGTTGCTAAATCAAAGCATTGAAACTTTCATTTGGGTTCTGGGGTTCACCATGCGAACATTTTTCCAAAGAGTGGGCATCTACAAGAGCTCTGGAACAGCTGCACAATAATTATGGAAAATCAAAAGACCACTACTAAGGAGGCTATTTCCATAGAACCTAATTGCAAGAAATGTACGTACGCACAGTGTACACATCCACTCACACAAGCACATAAGGGCGTATTTCCTTGATAATATACAAACACGATGCACTGACAGCCACATAGGCAGAGAACACGTACTTATAAATGGATACATACAGTGGATATTGATCCACTACATTCACTATGATGCATCACACATACAGGATATATCCTCTATAAACAGAAAATTTGCTATTTATAGTGTGAATAGAAGAGCCGAGCTCCAAGCCACGCCCATACTGAAAAATATTTAATGGCACATGACAAATGTTATTCAATGTATTTGTAACATTAAAGGAAGAATTAACAAACGGGGAGAATGATTTAAAAAAATAAACTATAAAAATAATAATAACCGCCGTGACCGGGAGTCCAACACGAATCTCCCAGTTGATAGTTGGGTATGCTTTCCATTACACCACCACGGTATGGACAATTCTGTGTATATAGAATGTTCTTCCATTTTGACCACTTTCTCAGCTTCTCGTTGTTAGTTATGAGATCCAGGCTGAGATTTATTTGAATATTCAGCAATTATGCAGTGCGAAAGTTTCTTATGTCAATATTTATGTGTTAATTTAAACATTCATAAGTTACAAGTTTCTCTAGTAAAAAAGGCAATAATAGCACTTTGCACGGCACGATAGCAGAAAATTCTTCAACTAAATTTGCCGTCTGTAATGAAGTGACTGTACCTCATAGCCAGCAATGAGAATCTGGGAGAGTGTCGAGGCGTTAGGAATATTCTATGTACACAGAGAATTGGCCGTGTCGAGCCGGTGTGATGTACAGTATATTCAACCACCAACTGGGAGATCCATGTTCAACTCCCGGTTACGGCAGATGTCAATTCTTTTGAGTTAATTTCAAAGATACTTTTGCTCTTTTAAGTCAAGGTTTCTTTAATTAAATAAAATCATTTTCACTTAGACGCAACTTTCCTGGAAACATTAAAAGAGTATCGTCACATCTTCATCATAATTATAAAGCAATAATACATCAATATGAAACCAAACTAACAATTTGAAGTAGCAAGTTATAAATGTTTCCTTGTCAACAAACATATTGTGTTTGGAGAAGATACTGGTACATATTTTTTTATGCTTCAGGGCAGAATTTACAAGTGCAAGCCATCTTTAACAAGATCCTTATACACGATGATCTTCAATAAAAACAGCTTCAGGTTTCACAGGATAGACGACTGTGGTACTGGCTAGGAAAGTTTGATTCAAGATTACCGTGTTGCATCAGCAAACTACTGAGAGTGGAGAAGGAAAAAAACGTTCTTCGTTCCTTTAACCCTGAGGCTGGATTGTAAGCCTTGACGGGAAGAGAGAGTGAACATGCATTTTCCACTTTGGTCAAAGCCATCCTCGAAACGTTCCTTGAATATTCAGATTTACCCAGTCCAGACATCTCTCTCGTCTTCTCCTTCACTCCTTTATCTCGCTTGTCCGCTGCCTCATCATGTCTCGATGTTGGCCTGCGAGTTACGCAACGGGAAAGAGCTTTCGAACGGGGAAAACAGACCTGAGATGCCTGTCCAAGGAATTTCTGTGGAATGTAGCTGAAGACGATCTTAGGACTCTATAGCGAGTATGCTTTCTTTTTTTAGTTTAGCAAACGTACAGCACACGGCTATGACATACCTCATATCCTTTTATGTCGACAACGGAAGCAGATAGATTTTTCACTACTTTAACTCCTGTGTTGCATTTATGTATTTCCTGCATGTAGACTAGAGCTACATATGTTAGTAATAACTTTCCTGGGAATAAATGAACTTTTCGTCCACAAGAGAATAATCTTTGACGATTCATTAACAGCAAATTTCCCCCGAACATTGCAAATTATGACCACCAACAAGTATTGATTGCTGTATGTTCCAAACAAGGAAATCTCTTATCTATGTTGATTTAACTTATGTACCTTAGCTGGAAGGTAACAAGAATTTAATTCAATTACTGCAAGTAATATATTTCGAAAATTTTCAGATAATTAATTCCTTTTAGCATAGAAGGTTAGAATGTTTATCATGTCAACACACAAGAACTACTTATTATATGCTAGAGGCATTTAAAATTATTAGCAAGCACGTTCTGTATTATTAACTCATGAAACATTCCATCTTCATAATTAAAATTAGATGGGAGAGGAGGCATGATACTCACAACGGTATAAGTAAGTCTCTGAGATAACAGTAAACATAAATTTTGGAAAAACAAATCATTTACACAGATAAACAATTATTATTAACAAAACTGAATTTCGCAGTAAGTTTATTTGCTACTTTAAGGGTTCAAAAGGAAAATGTAGAGATATACGATGTTATTCTGTGATTTTTCATTTTTAATGAGAAGGAAATTGACACTTTTTTAATAACTCAAGTCTTCAGACAAATTATTATGATACTTTATGATTCTTATCTAATAATTGCTTTTAAGATAAGCTTCTCATTAATGGGATGAAATGAGGAGTCCAGAAAGAGTTAAACCCATTAGTAAAACATTATTGAACATTCCGAAACTACTTAAAATTACTTAAAATTGTACAATACATTTTTTCTTCGTAATCATAACAAGAATATTCATGTCATGATCTAACATGAGGCCAAAACAAATTCTTCGTCATCCTTAGTTTCACAAACAAGATGGCTTGCAACCACACATCGTCCCAGGAAATGTATTATTATATTAACTGAATATGTTATTATAGAAAAGGACCCGAGTCACATTTACAAAGTCTCGAGAAAAACGACAAAATTTTAATGGTTAGGCTTTTTTATGATATTATCGTTATTTTTTGTCGATATTTGCTTCTAAGTGTTTCTGTGTATGGTAACAAGTAACAACTATTTAAATCAAGAACTACGCAAAATCTGCCGCCTGAATCAATGCAAACCGCGCGCGCGCGCTGCTTCCGCTCTGACAAGATCAACAGCTAAACTGACAAGGGAACCTTACGAACCAAGTTCCGGGGATTTTCGCCGGACTGGTTCCAAAAGAGAGGGGACAGGTAGGAAGTCAGAAGGTGCGATTAGTTTTTTTCGGAGCAGGAGTGTGAGAGGCAGAAGAACGGGTTAAGGGTGAACTGGTGCTTCGGTCCAGTAAAATTGTACCTGTTTCTTTTGCCAGTTTCTCATAAACGAAAGCAGAGAATGAAGTGTAACTTGCCATGATTATAGGTAATGCTGTTCTACACTAGAAGCGACTAGTGTGAAGCGCAGTCAGTGTTGTCAGATGTAGACATTCGCAGTGTTGTCAGAATATTAAAAGCCCGAAAATATCGGTGAAGGCAGGGACTATAACGATGAAGTCAACGTCATTTACTGACAAAGTATAGTTTATTCTAGTGTTGTGTACTACTTCGCCAATACTATTTTGATTTCAGTGGTAATAAGCGAAATCATCAGGAATCCTGAAATAGTCATCAGGAAATTCGAGTTAAATGCAATTTATATGCAGACTGTCAATGAGTGGATGATTCAGACAAAATGTGTTGTTACAATGAGCAAATTTCATGAATGAAAAAGCACTGCACTGATCTGATGAACAAACTTCATAGCCAACAGTGTCACAGCAGTACTGCATCGGCGTCCTGAATGGTTCCTGTTCTTCGTCCAGATATCCTGACTTGTACCATGCATACTTGATCATGTTTCGAAACATTGGGAACGAAAACTGATAATGAGTGAAGGATTGGAGACAAATGAAGTTGTCCCGATGTCAGATGTTGAACTCTTCGGTCGCGATAATAGCATCAGTCACGAACTTAACAAATGTTTTATACGGGCGGAAGAAATAGACACCCAGTGGCTGAATGAGTCCTGTGCATCCTGGTGGAATCAAATGCCATTCAAATTCACTAAAG
>JAGDQP010025218.1:0-16758 GCA_022664845.1 Lepisma saccharinum | reverse complement strand
AATGAAGTTGTCCCGATGTCAGATGTTGAACTCTTCGGTCGCGATAATAGCATCAGTCACGAACTTAACAAATGTTTTATACGGGCGGAAGAAATAGACACCCAGTGGCTGAATGAGTCCTGTGCATCCTGGTGGAATCAAATGCCATTCAAATTCACTAATGCTTTCTGGAATTGTTGTTTTATTTAACACTTCATCCGCATTGGCTGACCACGAATCAAGAAGTATAAGCATGGGTTCTTCGTATAAAGTAGACACACTTAGCTAGAATACATTGGTCAGCATTATATTCTGATCTTCTTTTTTCATGCTAGCAGAGCCAGAAGTATAAGACATAATATTTGATGGATCAGCTGGTTTACTTTGAGTAAATTTCCGGCTGGATTCTGCACAAAGCATGTACATCGGCGAATGTAGATCTCCGTCCATTGAGATTACAAGCATTATCATGTATGAGTGCGTCGTTGCCGACGTAGATCCTACAGTTGCATATACTCGTTTAATGCCCATTGGTCGAAGTGTTCGTCCGGAATGCATTTCTTTCTCGAAACGACTTTGATCTGTGTTCAGTATCTGTTTAGGAACCAAATGTCGTTCGATGAACAAGGATTTCAATTTTCTGATGAATTCATCTGATTTCCGCTGTATATCCTTCTCTTTTGAGGCGCAGGTCTTTCACATTTTATGAGTAATTGACCTCGAGATGATCCTGCTCCTTTTCTTAAACTTGTAAATCCATGAATCTGATACCTTGAAGTTAAGTTTATCATCTGGATCAACCTGGCGTTTGATTTGCAATGCCCACGGTCTGATTGTTCTGTCGTGAATTATGGCATTGCGTGCAGACATTTCTTGTCCATTACTGGAATGCCCGTTCTTTGTATTCTTATGACAGTTCGCTGACTCCTTTCTTCTTTCTTTCCGGTGACGGAACATACGATGTGCTACTGCCTTGAGATGACGTTGTTTCTTCTTCATCCGACACTTCCGGCACATGTTGCGTTGATAACGCTTGCGATGTCATGTCGATATCCTCATCACCATATTCACGATCAGTTGAGTCAACATCCAGGTCTGAAGCGTCCTCATACGTCAGAGATTCATACCGCTCAACGATCACTCGTTCATCCAATAACTCGGCACACATCTGGTCGAACATTTCCCGATCTTCAATGGATGGTGCGTCATCAGATGTGCCAACTTTCTGAAACAGCAAGCGAATTACCACTTTCGGATTCATCCTGAAACGACAAATAAAAGAAAACATTAAAATCCCATTAAAAATGAACAACATGTTTATCAGCACTCCACAAGAATTGTAATATTTCATCTCATAAATATTTTTATAGACATAGAAAAGGATAGGTGAAAGCAAGAAAGTAGAAAAGAACTTCCTTTTAGCGTACGTGTCCACTGCTAAAGGAAAGAGAGAAGAGAGGAGAGCGAGTGTTTATAACAATGGACTCAACAGCATTTGATGACCAATTATCATATATTTTCAACTAATATATTGATTTCATTTGTAATTTGCATCATTGCTGTTTTGTGTTATTTTGCTTTCTTTTTGTGCTTATTACAATAGTTTTGGCGAAGTGGTACACAGCACTAGAATAAACTATACTTTGTCAGTAAATGACGTTGACTTCATCGTTATAGTCCCTGCTTTCACAGATATTTTCGGGTTTTTAATATTCTGGCAACACTGCGAATGTCTACAGCTGGCAACACTGAAAGTGCTTCACACTAGTAGCTTCTAGTGTAGAAGAGCATTACCTATAATCATAGTAAGTTACACTTCATTCTCTACTTTCGTTTATGAGAAACTGGCAAAAGAAAACGGGTACAGTTTTACTGGACCGAAGCACCAGTTCACCCTTAACCCGTTCTCCTGCCTCTCACACTCCTGCTACGAAAAAAATAATCGCACATTCTGACTTCCTACCCTGTTCCCTCGCTTTTGAAACCAGTCTGGCGAAAATCCCCAGGAACTTGGTTTTTTAAGGTTCCCTTGTGAGACCCCGATAGGTGATCATGGGATTTCATACCCGATGCTCCTTCCACCGGGGTCCCATTGGCTTTGGGTTCCTTCAGGTTGCGTCCATAACGGACGATGTGAAGCTCAATCCGCTTTATTATTTTCTGACAATACATAACATAGTAGAAAATTATTGACACAGGTATACAAATAGTGAGCAATAGGTATCAGGTAGTCTACGTGGAAAATACGTCGGTTCATAGAATACACTACAGCAATGTTGTTGGCTATAATAACCACTTGTTTAGGGTACACAAGAAGGACCGCCACAGCGGCGGCAAGAAACTCGGTGGCAAAGATAGGATACGCTTGAAAGAAGCGAGCCACGAAAAAATCAGTACCATCTTCCAACACAACTGCGCTGGACATAGGGGTGCCATCCATCCACAAACACAGTAGTACCGACAAAGTCTGGTTGAAACAAATCACAAGCACTGAAAAAGTTTTCTTAAAGATAAAAGGAATTTTATGGGCGTTAACAGCACTATGGCTCACGCCTGTCCCGAAAGGTTTTCTTAAGTTGAAGCATTGCCCACTGAGGAAAGATATTTTCGGAGAGAGCAGACACTAATGGAAAGCTCAACGATGTAAGCGGATCGGCTCAACTGATGTATCCAGCGATGACTGTTCGAAGACGGGAAGAGGCTACCGGAAATAGCGTTGGGGCAAAGCACAAAATGTGAAGACATTTAGCCGAAATAGGCACTGACAAAATTATTGTTGACACTTTAACTCCTAGGTGAACGAGTTCCTTAGTAGGCACTAATACACGTTTCTTAATATTAACTACAAGTGTTGAGTTTCATAGTATGGACACTGCGTGATTCACTTGTGTCAGTGAGCCGTAAAGGATGCCATCATAATACACAAGATATGTGCACATTTCACTGAGAAGGAAGTTTAATTCATTTCGCATGGCTGTTGCTTGCATTAATAATGGCGATAATGTCCATTGGTAAACGAAAGTATCCCTTGCCACATTTAATACTGAAGAATTAGCGTCTATAAACGGCTAGGTAATGTGGTAAAACCCGTCTCTGAGGTCAATTTTGAAAGAAAAAAAAACTGTTTCTGTTGACACTTGGTTCACCAAGTCCCTGATGAGTGGTAAGTGAACGGGAGAGGAAGAACAACAGGAGGTTCAATTATTGAAGCCGTAAGCGTATTCCCGCCACCCTTCCGCTGCTGTCTGGTTTTTTAACTACAAAACAAGAAAGGAGTTCACTATTAACTGGGGAGGAAATTCTAAGATGTCTGCTGATAATATGTCCTCAAGAATTGGTAAGAATGCACGTGGAGTGCCACGCATGGCAAAGGGACAATTATGCAGAGGAGTATGATCTAAAGGCGATGCGATAAGCAATTCCGCAGGGACGAAACAGGCTTCAGTATCTCAGGATTGAGAGACTTCGCCAAACTGTAAAACTGGAAAGGGAAGCGTCCCAATCTTCTGAAGAATCCTTGTCCGAAGCAGAATCTCCGGACGTCCTTGATTCATCTTCCTCAACAAGACGAGCGTCTTCTGGATGGTCTACACCTGGTGCAGGTTAGATTTCGCTGAGATATTGAATGAGCTGTCCCCAGAATTCCCAATCATCGGCTAATACGTTCCAGGGTTTCTGGATTTGAAGGTCGCGAAAAACATCACATTGCGAGCCTGAGCCAAATACAAGAATATCAAGAGGGGGTCATCTGAAGGCCAATGTAAATCTTCTTGGTGAAAGTCAAGTTCAAGTTAGAAGGTCGGCGAGAGGATCTGGGAGTTTCATCGGTGGCTCAGGAACGGGTTATTCGTCGCCGAAAGGATCAACTAAAAAATGAACTGGATTATAAAGAGGTTGAGGGACCTTCCTTCTTCGTCTTCTGTGTCGAATTTGTCTCCGTTGACGAGCGAAAAGGTGAGTAGCATGGGCCACAATCTAGCAGTGTCCATACTATGCAACTCTACACTTGCAATTAATATTAAGAAAAGTGTATTAGTGCCTACTAAGGAACACGTTTACCTAGAAGTTAGTGTCAAAATAAATATGTCAGTGTGTATTTCGCCTAAGTATCTTCATATCTTGCGCTTTGCCTCAACACTATTTTCGGTAGGCTCTTTCCGTCTTCGAACAGTCATTGCTGGGTACATCAGTTGGGCCGATCCGCTTACATCGTTGAGATTTCCGTTAGAATCTGCTATCACCGAAAATATCTTTCCTCGGTGGATATTGCTTCAACTTAAGTAAACTTTATAAGTGCTTGTGATTTGTTTCTACCCGACTTTGTCGGTACTACTGTGTTTGTGGAAGACACCTCTAAGTCTAGCGCAGTTGTGTTGGAAGATGATACCGAACTTTTTGTGGCTCGCTTCTTTCAAGCATATCCTATCCTTCCCACCGAGTTTCTTGCCGCAACTGTGGCGGCCTTTCTCATGTATTAAGTGCTTATTAAGTCCGACAACATTGCTGTAGTGTATTCTATGAATTTATGTATTTTCCACGTAGACTACCTGATACCTATTGCTCACTATTTGCATACTTGTGTCAATAATTTTCTACTGTCATGTATTGACAGAAAATAATAAAACGGGTCAAGCTTCACGCCGTCCGTTTCGGACTCAACCTGAAAGACTTTGACCGCTACATTCCATCTCTTTGCTTCAGAAAAGCGTTCACTAAAGAACATCATCTCACATAACGGACTTCAGCTTTAGTTTTTCTGTTTAGTCTATAAAAGAAAATCTAATAAAAATTGAACTTCTTGAACAAAACATATAACGTGTTCTAAAAACTGTACAAAATTCTGAGACACATGTGAGCTACTTAGAGAAAGTTCCATTAATACTCTGTACGGATACCAAAGTGGAACAAATTTCAGTGTTGATGGTAACTATTCTATTTCAAAATAAATTTCTTATGATCATAGAAACAAACTAGAGCTTTAATTCTATTATCATTCGCAAAGGTAATGATCACCATTCTGACAGAAAGCAAGTCCCTGAGTAAGTAAAACTAACTATGCTGCTTTGCCATTGTCTTTCATCAATGGAACTCCACGTCACTAGGATTGGAGTTACAGTTTAAACTGAATTTGGAAAATCATCAGATATCGAATTCGAAATCCCTTCATTGTATAGAAAGGGAGCGTTACCAACTGCAAACTCTTACGTTACTTATTTCCCCCTATTGCATCTGGATTTAGTTCAAAGTTCAAATTTGTGAGACAAATTGTTTTTTCTGACTGTGCTGCATGTTATTTTATTCTCTCATTTTTTCTTTTTATAACATTTTCTTCTGCAATAATAATACTATAATAATAATAATAAAATGCAATTAAAAAGTAACCGCCCGAACAGGGAATCAAACCCTGGACCGTTAGGTTAAAAGTCTAACGCTCTATCAACTGAGCTATTTGGGGTACGACTTATTAAAGCGGTCTTCCTGTAGACAGAACCAGAGCATCTGCTTTCCACCAGCAATGTTTTAATATCTAAAGTACACATTATGTGAACAAAAACAAAATGATCATTAGGGTGGTACAATTATTCAGAGGATGTAAAGGCTTTTCAGATTTTCATTATTCTATATTCAGTGTTATTAATACGTGTATAAATTTATCTTTCTCTCAACGTGAAACTATTCATTTGAGTTTACATTTAAAACTTTTAAAGATTAATAATGAACTCTCAAACTGTCACCCCTACTTTTTCACCAATTATTCATAACTGTCACTCCTAATTTACTTTACAGATGGAAACCATAACTAATTGATTACAGCTTTGTGTACTGAACTAGTCAGACACCGTGAACAATGAAAGAGATAATTCCTATGTAGTTTCATGTATTTGAATTTGATAAGTTGTAATTTCGAAGTCGTAGGAGCAAATTCTGCAATTCAAACATTTGAAAATTTCAGAAATCCGATATTGCACTCGCGAGGCTATGTATTCATAGTTGTCCTTGGGTTGTTATCTTCATCTGATAGAAGAAAATGGCAAGCAATCATCAGTTCACTTTCATCAGGGACCTTCAGACAGAACACTAATCATCATCAGTTCTAATTCTATTATGAAACATTTTTACACGTATCTAAAATAAAATAAAATTTTCCATTGTCAAATTAGGAAGGTCAATATTTCGTGTATAGTTATCATTAGTGTGGAGGTGACTTATCATGTTGAAACCATCCACATGCTGGTCATTTCGATTATACTTTTTAATGCATTCTATTCAATAGCTTCAGATAAATCTTTAAAGGTGCTGTCTACAAATTTGGTCGCTCCTTTGCCAATGCGGTTTTCAAAGAAGTTCTGCTTATCACAGGATGTCATTCCGTAGACTCTTAAGAAGTTTGAAGAGGGTGTCTAAATTAATGCATTTTGTTTGCATACCATTCAATGCATTTTCATAAATACAAACCAAGCGTCATTAAATCATGTAGGAAGAAAAGGAATCTGCATATAAAACAATCGACAAAAGTTTGACCTTAATTACTATTTTAGGGTTCAATGGCAATTTTAACCTTACAATATCTGGTTCACGTCCAGACAATAACCCTGGTCACTTTCAAGTTATATTTTTCGTGCGCTGGGGTAACGTACCCGGTGTTCGTCATCCTCTTACAGAAACATTATTCAAACCCAAGGAAACAATTAGCAAGCCGCAGAAGCTTAGTTTGCATAATATTCAGGAAGTTCTGAGTTCGATCCCAGTGGTCAACTATCCTGACTGAAGTTTTTACAGTGGTCTTCCTCATTCGCTTCGGTCTACTGCTTACCCTTCCGTATGGCTTAGGTGCCTAGAGGCCACTACTAAAATTCAATTTCTTCATTTGAGAATGACCACGTCTTTTCTCCTCAAAACCAAGTCTAAACAATCACTGACTTGAAAGCATTGTTAAACGCTTGGTGCTGCCACGCTCAACTCTGCTTGGTACTGGAGGTTATATGTTAATTATACACCCTATATGTCTACTATTTCTAATACAAGCCAGTTCAATATAAAACTGTTCTTTCATCTTTTAATGTAATGAGGTATTCACTATTTAGATACCTAGATACCATTCAATGGTAGTAAGGTGGCTTTGTATTTGGAAGGTCTTGGGATCCACAACAATAAATGACCATTCTATGAGTCTGCTCAATAGTAAATGGCTAATTAATAGATCCATAATAGCAGGCAACCGTAAAGCATTAACTTCACACTTCATAAGGTCCTGAAATCAATACCTGTGGGCGATTATCGCCTCTACTTATTCATAAAAGACTAGTCATTCGATCATGGTTTCAGTACCAGCGGCTGAGCATACTGAGTGTTTTCTCCAGGTTTTTACTGGAGAAATGACAGATTATAACCTTCAACGTAGGTGTAGCTTAGTATCTGACGCCATTATATCCTGCGCCTTAAATGTCTAAAGATCATAATTTTAAATTATCAAAAATTAAGTTTTTTCCCCAGCGACTTATTAAATAATTCAAACTCAAAATTCCCAGAAACCCAGCTCCTATAATCCCGACAGTAATCTCATAGAGTTTGAATAAATAATGGGTAGGCAAGCGCTTTCGAATCCTAGCCGGAGCATGCATGTTTCTCTGTATTCAATTTTAACTTAAATTTACAAGAAACAAGTTTAAAAATATATGAATCTATATCCTAATGCTCCATTCAAAGCGCATGCCTATATTCCAGTAAGAACCAGATCACAAAAGTGAACATTAAGCAAAATACAGGTCTATAACTCCTTGAGCCTCTGGCTAATCCATCCCGAGCTGAGCTAAAGATGTGGAATTTTAAAAAAAGTTCCTTAGTGCACAGATAGGATTTCCCCCCAGTTTTAAGAAACACTTTTTACCGTGTAATAATTCGGGCTGTGTGCTTACTGAAGTGCTGATGTCAATTACATAGACATAATATCCATCTGCTAAAGTATTTAGGAGAAGATACAACTTATCATAAATTTACCGTGAACTTTTAGCAAAGTCCTGTAACACGGTGACCAAAAGAACAGCACTATGTCCCTGTAGTATTCCACTCATTTCTAGCGCTTAAGATCATCCGTTCGATCTCAGCTCATACCATGCGCGCTTTGAACGGGATAAACACCGTGTGCATGAGTTTTCCCGTTTCCTCACACTTTCTTTATTACACCAATTCTCCCATCATCACCATTCTATCTACTGAGCTAAAAGTTGCCTAAATACCTTAAATAAAATTTAATTCAATTCAAGGAATAACACATTTATAAAATCCACAAACATGCAATGGCTCCGTATTATTGTGCTCCTCTCTGATGCTTGCGGTCATCCGTTCGATCCCAACCCATGCCATGTAGGCTTTCCGCGGAACAAACACCGTGTGTGTGTGTTTTCCTCCTACTTTTTTTATAACCACCAATTCTCCCATCATCATTATCATCCATTCAGCTGATCCAAAAGTTACCTAAATGTCTTAAATAAATTTTAATTCAATTCAGCGAATGCAGTATTTAGAAAATCCATAAAAATGCAATGACTCCATAGTATATAATCTCTTTACGCATGCGTTTTGCGGTTTTTAATCAATGGATTTCACAGGCCTATTTCCTAACCGACACTGATTACATCATTATTTATCTTAATATGACAACAGTACCCTAGGTATGCATTAACCCTAATGGCATTTTGTTCATATGAATATGTTTCCAAGAATGTATAGAAGGACTGTGTTCGATTTATCAGGGGATGCCTAGGATTTTATCAGGTCATCTATAACCCTGAATGTGTAGAAGGACTGTCGAATGAGGATTTTTATCCGCTGTGTAAGGATTTTATCAGGTCGTCTATGACTGGTATGTGTAGAAGACATGTGTTCGATTTAAGGTGCTGAAGTAAGAATTTCAGTTTATACAGGTTAAAAGTATATTGAATTTAACAAGTATTCAACTACAGTGTGAACATATGATACAGGGAATGTATAGAAGGACTGTTCGTCAGCTCATCTATAGCCCCAAATGTGTAGAATGAACGAGGACTTTTCCTTGTGCTTGAGGATTTTATCAGGTCGTCTATGACGAGAATATATACGAGCACTGTGTTCGATTTAACACGGGGATGCTGAGGTAAGAATTTCAATTTAATACAGGTTTAAAAGTATATCGAATTCAACAAGTATCCAACCACAGTGTGAGGATATGTTCCGGGGAATGTATAGAAGGACTGTGTTCGTCAGGTCATCTATAGCTCTGAATATGTAGAAGAACTGATGAACGAGGATTTTTCTGGTGCGTGAGGATTTCATCAGGTCGTATATGACTGGAATGTGTAGAAGAACTGTGTTCGATTTAACACAGGGATGCCGAGATAAGAATTTCACTTTATACAGGCTATCTCGGCCTCCGATTAAATTCTCAAGTTCAAATTAAAATAGACTGTTCCGTAGAGAATGTTAGAAGATAGTCGACCAGGGCCTAGTTTGTAAGTACCAGCAGGGTATCAGTATGAATTAGTAATACCCTAGTATGAATTAGGGTATTTCATACTATGATTAAAATTTTACGTCAGGTTAACAAAAAAGATGTTAGAAGGTAGTCCACCACGATCTAGTTTGTAGGTATCAGAATTGAATATTTCATAGTATGATTCGGAAATCAATTAAATTAAATTATTTAAAACAAACTTTAGCTCAAGCCAAATGGATGATGATAACATGAATTAGTAAAATGAAGAAAGTGGGAGTAAACGGAAAAACCCCTAAAAACCATGCAGGCAATATTTTCTCCACCACAAAGCCTTCTAGTCATGAGCAGGGATCAATCCGACAATCCGTAGCGCCAGAGGTAAGCGCTCTACTAATAAGGCCACCGCGGCCCCTGATTGAGATCTCAAGTTCAGATTACAATAGACTGTTCCTGAGAGTATGTTAGAAGGTAGTCAGCCAGGGTGTAGTTTGTAAGTACCAATGGTGGTGACTGCCAAAACAATTTCTAAGCGTGAACTAGGGCTAATAATGCTATGGTGGCGGTGATGGCTGCAAATACAATTTCTAAGTGTAAACCAGGTCTAATAACAATGTGACGGTGGTGACTGCCATGACATCTCTAGGTGTGAACTAGGTTGTGGAGACTGCAAAAGGTCTAATAATGGTGTAGCGGTGGTTACTGCTAAGACAATCTCTAGGTGTCAATGAGGATTTTCCCCGGTGCGTGAGGATTTTATCAAATCTTCTATGACCGGTAAGTGTAGAAGCACTGTGTTCGATTTAACACGGAGATGCCGAGGTAAGATTTTCAGTTTATATAGGTTAAAAAAGTATATCGAATTGAACAAGTATTCAATCACAGTCTGGGCGTATGTTCCGGGCGAATGTATAGAAGGACTGTGTTCAATTTATCAGGGGTATGGATATCTAGGAGTTACCTTGCTGCGTGAGGATTTTATAATATCCTCTGTAACCCAGATAGTGTAAAAAAAACTGTTAAATGAGGA
This sequence comes from Lepisma saccharinum, assembly GCA_022664845.1. Classification (NCBI taxonomy): domain Eukaryota; kingdom Metazoa; phylum Arthropoda; class Insecta; order Zygentoma; family Lepismatidae; genus Lepisma; species Lepisma saccharinum. The sequence goes on along the minus strand of JAGDQP010025218.1, from coordinate 6,280 downwards.
ATTTCCCTGATGTGTGATGATTTCATAAGATCGTCTATGACCAGAATGTGTATAAGGACTGTGTTCGATTTAATACGTGGATTCCTAGGTAAAAATTTCAGTTTATACAGCTTACCGTGGCCCTAATTAAGATCTCAAGTTCAAATTAAAATAGACTGTTCCGTAGAGGATGTTACAAGATAGTCAGCCAGGGCCTAATTTTTAAGTATCAGCACTAGGGTATTCCTTAGTATGATTGAAATCTCAGGTTCATGTTAGAATAGAATGTTATAAAAAGGAGGTTAGAAGATGGTCCACCACAATATAGTTTGTAGCTACCAGCATTCAGTATTTCATAGTGTGATTCCGATCAATGCCATAAATAAAATTCAAATTAATTCAACAAGTGCAATATTTAGAAAATCCACAAACATGCAATGGCTCTGTAGTATTAGGCTCATCTCTCTATTCTTTGTGATCATCCGTTCGATCCCAGCCCACGCCATGTACGCTTTCTGCGAGACACGATTCATCAGGAGATGCCAGGAACTTCCCTGGTGCATGAGAATTTTATCCTTAGTTTTTTAATTCTGAAAATCATGGTAACCAGAGATAAAATCTAATAGTATTTCCACCCAAAGATTCACTATTCGATTTAGCAGAAGGATGTCTGGGATTTTCCCTGATGCATGAGGATTTTATCCTGAGTTCAACCAATCATGTCTAAATTAAACTAATTCATCCTCTACCATATTCAGTGTTCAATTTATCAAGGGATGTCTGAGATTTTCCATGGTGCATAAGAGAAGATACAAGTTATCATCAATTTGTCGTAAACTTTTGCGAAGTCCGAAAGGGTAAAAACCTCAATGTCTCCGTAATATTGCACTCATCTCTAGCTATTTCTGTCATCCGTTCGATCCCAGTCCATGCCATATATGCTTCCCACAGGACAAAAACCGTTTGGATAAGTTTTCCTCAGACTTCCTTCACCAATTCTTCCATCTGAGGCAAAGTTCTCTAATGTCTTATAGTCTACACTTACGTTGAGTCACCGGGTTCGGACCCCTATCAAAAGTCAGTTTTATTGAAACAAATACTATAACTTCAGGCATAATTATATATATGCGCAGAGACACCTTCAACCCCTCAAAAGCCCTTACACACCTCCTATAACCAAATTCTATATATGTGCCTATTTACTACAACTATTTATTCTAATTAAATTTTAAAAAAACGCAATACAATAGCACATATTAAATAAATAAAAACAACTATTATTTACAAAAACAGTTACAACAGCTTCACAAAAATAAATTCTGTAGATTATTTCAAAACAATATAAAAGTTTTCTTTTTCCAAAGAACAAAACACAATAAGTGGAAACTAACTAACTACCAAGCAATCTCACTTAGAAAACAATGATGAATCTTTCATTTCCAACACTCACACATTTGAATCAAGTGTACATATCTCAAGTCACATTTTTAGAATATCTCTCAAATAATTACACTAACAAAGTTCAAAATCAGTATACAAACAATACGTGAAACTTTTACCCGTCAGTTTGTATTTCATCAGCAGCCAACGCATTATTTGCAGTTAAAAGTACATGTTTAGTTAAACAACTAGAAATATTTTCTTTCTGATTTCGTCTACACAAGTGAAAGTTCACAAAGTTTATTCAAACAAAACGATGAGCTTCCTACTATCTTTATTTACACTTACTGATATCGCACAGTTTATACTGGAGATTTCAACAAATTAGTCTTACAGCAATATTTGAACATTCTGAGCTCATTAAGCAAAGGTTCAACATGATTTTATCCTCTGTGCTAATCACGATTCAAAGATTTTGTAAACGAAATTAAGAAATGTACACATTTTCAATTTATTATCAATGATGTGTTCTTTCCAAAAAAACAAACAAGACACATTTCAACCTTGTCTACCAGATAACAAATGCCACTCCTTCAGTCTTCACTAAGACAGAATGCTCAGATGTTCCTCGTCTTCAGCACTTAGCAACTTCCGTAGAACTTAATTTATGAATAAAAAATAAATATTATTTATTTCTATAAAATAAAGAAACCCAAGAGAATGGACAAATATAAGATCTATCACATAGGCTACACTTACTAAAAGTCTAGACACTAGAGGGAGCTCCTCAGACGGAGGGAGGAAACAAATTCACGCGGCGGAAGTTTCAGAGAAGGAAAACTTGCATGGTTTCAAATCTGAAACCAGTTTCCACGCGCGGCATCAAAAAAGTCATATCTTTCCTCATATCAGTCCAAATTACACCTAAACTTCAGATTATCTGTGTAACATCCCAAATAACATCTCGTAAAAATGTCAGTCCCGTACAACAACGTTAAATACAAGAAAAAAACGAGATTGATAAGGTGATCACATGATGTCTACCATTTTGTCTAATTGGTGTACATATACTACTGAGTATCGTTACCGTAGCACAATTATGGTTACTATTAGTATAAACTTTAACAAAACCGTTTAGTAATGCTGGATTTACAAGAGATTTTTTTGTTTGTGTGTGTGTTCTGCTGATTTTTCCTAGATTGATTTGTCCGTATAGAAGAGAGAAATTTAAGATCGCGTGATCTTTCAGGGTTCAAAGAAAAGGAGAAGAAATGTCATGTGCTGTACCAGGAGAAGAGCATAAAAGGAAGAAAAGATGTTGTATTATACTGTGCATCATCTTTCTGCCAGTTTTAACTTTTATTGCCTCGTGCTGTATACATTGTGTTCTTGATTGGTAATTCGTTCCACCGTGCACCAGGCGGTCCTTTATATTTTCGATTTTCTATCTTTATTTCCTTTCACCCTCAAAATTTTCCGTCCCTCTTAACATGTCTCATATGGTTCAATTAATATTAAGTAGTGCACTAGAGGAAAATAACCATGCAGTAAAAACTTACATTAAATCCAATGAGGATAATGATGAAGAGCGACAACAAATTCGCGCTAATGAAATATTAAACTTATTTTAAATCAATATGTGCAAAAATAAATAGTATGAAAAGAAATGTTAAATAAAACAAGGTAACACGTTAGGGATATTGGTAACCCGGAAGCAAAATAATACAATCCATGTTTTGCCCAGGAATGTTGCACCGTATATCGGATTTAACGTCACACAAGCTTTACATATTTAGGTAATCGTCACGACTGTGTGTAGCCAGGTCACAATGATGAATTTCAGGAAACGGTATAAGTTTAGAAACCTAGTAAGGGAGAAGAAAGGAATCAGTTAATGTTAAGATTTTCAACTTGAGAGAGACTTTACTATTAGATATCCTTCCCTTACATAAGGTGAGTGTCAAGGGTGCTTTATTCTTGAGTTAACAACATGGAATTTGTCATATTCTAAATCTCATTCTAAATCTTGTTTTAAATCTTGCTCAAAATTAACTTTGAATAAATGTAATTTGGTATGTTGCCAATTATAGTTTAATTTATCAAATTATTTCCTTCCCTAATTTGTACCGTGATTAACACCTATGTTCTAAAGGTCGTCAGTGAAATTTTGACAATTAAAGCCAATACAATTTGGACTAGTAGGATGGAGGAGAAGTTACCTCTCACGCTTGTTCACTACAATCTATTCTGTCATGATTTTAGGGATAGATTTCGCACAGTAGGTGACAAATTAAATTCTCCTTGTGACGAAATTGAATTTTATGCTCAGTCATATTTTTCACCGCAAACTCATTGCCTGGGATACCTAGGGTAGTAAAATATAAATCGTAGACAAAAGCTACAAATACAGATAAGCCACGGGACGAAGAGTCAAGTGTGGGCCCAGGAGCTCAACCACCTCCACAAATAATTATTGTGTATAATAATACCTATCCAGTGCCTACCTTTTCGTGTTTGAAGTACCTTATTATTATCCATGGTTACTGATCTTCAATAATAGGGGGATATGACCGAGGAGTTTCCTAGACAGTATTGCATATAACAACGTAATATAATAACTACATGTAAAACAAAACACAACGATGCTAAGATGAGATACCATGGGGTGAAGATGTAAATAAGATTTTAAAAATATACATATTAAATAGAAAATTACATGAATATATAAAATAGAATGTCTTCTGAATTGCAGCGTTAGTTATACTCTAACATTAAGTTATACCGTTGGCTTGCACAGGCAATAATCACTGGACCGCTGATTTTTAGGTTTTATAAATTAAGTTTTTAGTACCTAAAATCTCATTTGAAATATCATTTCAGCCATTAAGAAAAAAAGAAGTTCTTAAAATAAAATATAAGAATTATTTATTTTTAAATCTTACACTTTCTTCTTTTCAAAAATGAAAATCTTGATAAGACAAAGAATACAGACATGAACGCACTCCAACAAAGTGATTATTCAATTTATGGGGAAATCAATGTCGAAATTCTAATTGTCTACCCTTTTACCACAAGTCACGCATACATATTTTTTAAGACTTGGGAAACAAATCAGTGGAAAATCGACTTGATTTTAATTTATTTATGGCTTTAAGGCATCTTCGTCTCATGCCGAGATAGGATGTAGAAAAGGAGACAGGGCCTAGTTAATAGGTTTTATCCCACCATTCGCCTGGTATGCACTGGAAATCTCATGGGACAAAAATACACAAAATCTTGATATAAAATGAAATTTATATCAGCGCATGTGAACTTTATGTGAATCTACTGAAACATTATGATTTGTTCTGTGTTTAATGTATCTTTATATTGGCTTCTTACCATTAGTGCATACTTTGAACACATTAAATTCATATTTACTGAAGTTTACATTATTCACAACACGTTTTTAGATCACTTTTAGTACATTTGCCACTGTTAAGTGAACTTTCTGTGCATGAATTGGGTATCAGAACCAAGAAGTTCACATGTGCACTAAAACTGTGGTGCAGTTCAAATTAATTTCACGAAAAGTTCACATGCACTAAAATTAAAAACGTGTTAAAACTGGAAGATATTGTGAAATTTTGTGGGAGCATATTGTGCACTTTAAGTGTACTTTGATTTTCAGTGTGACTGAAAAACCCTTGAAAAGCTTCAGTCAGGAAGGGCGGCAACTAGGAACTTTCCCAGGATCTTCCGATTGCTAAGTAATGTTCTACCAACTGAGCTACGGCTGTTATATACTTTCTGTGTGGAAAGAGGTGTTTGATACTTTTAGTTTGGTTGACCGCACCCATGGGTTAAAATTACACCACTGTCATCTGGACCGTTTCCTATTAAATTATTAGATTGTTCTTTCGTTGTACGAAGGAGTGAATTTCTAATATAAACATTCGATCTTAACAATACACACCGAGAGGCCGAGGCTCAGTTGGTGAGCATTAACTTAGGGTTCGGAAGGTCCTGGGACCGACCCGAGCGACCGCTTATCCTGATAGGTTTTTGCAGAGTTTTTTCTCAGTCACATCAGGCAAATGCCGGGATGGTACCTACTAACTAGGTTCCGACCGACTATATTTTAACATCCTCTCCCGCACTCAATAACCATCTGAGCTTGACATACCTAAAGGACATAAAAAAACACGAGGGTGAAGTTGTATCCATATTCATATTCAAAACGGTATTGAAAAGTTTTCAATATTTTAAAAGAATTACAAAGGCATAAATAAATAAAATAAAAATTGCCGAATGTAGAGCACAAAACAAACAATTAAACGCAAAACAAATTTCCCGCATCAGGGTAGCCAGCATAGAGTAATCGTTGTACAACTCCCATATTCATATTCATATTCAGATACGAAAGTACTGAAAAGAATTCATTTTTTTAAGAGCATTAAAAGGACTTAAATAAATAAAATAAAAATTGCCGAATGTAGAACACAAACAAAGAATTAAACGCAAAACTAATTTCCTGCATCAGGGTAGCCAGCATAGAGTAATCGTTGTCCAACTCTCATATTCAAATTCAGATTCGATAGTATTGAAAAGAATTCGTTTTTTAAGAGCATTAAAAGGACTTAAATAAAGAAAATAAAAATTGCCGAATGTAGAACACAAACAAAGAATTAAACGCAAAACAAATTTCCTGCATCAGGGTAGCCAGCATAGAGTAATCGTTGTCCAACTCTCATATTCATATTCAGATTCGAAAGTATTGAAAAGAGTTCATTTTTTAAGAGCATTAAAAGGACTTAAATAAATAAAATAAAAATTGCCGAATGTAGAACACAAACAAAGAATTAAAGGCAAAACAAATTTCCTGCATCAGGGTGGCCAGCATAGAGTAATCGTTCTCCAACTCTCATATTCATATTCAGAT
>JAGDQP010025217.1:17105-27128 GCA_022664845.1 Lepisma saccharinum | reverse complement strand
CAGTCAGTGAGTGAGTGAGTGAGTGAGTCAGTTAGCCTAAAATGTGCAATTTCAGGGGTCCACAACTAGAACATCGTTTGAGATACGAATATGAAATTTTGTACATCTGCACATATTTACCATATCTCCTTAACGGCAAAAGCTCATATTCCTATCTTTAACATCTTTTTTCTTACGGGGCCCCCAAATCGTCGATTTTGCCATAAACTCTTGTTCCTGTATAACATGCTTCTGGCAGTGCTGACGTTTTCTGACGTGAAGAACTTGGCTCATGCACTGCCGTGCATGTTGATATAGTGTCAGTAACAAATAAAGATATCACATTTCTCTCCACTCACAACGAAGTTCCATATTTAACAAATAAAAAATTCTAAAGATTATTATCTTTCAAAACAAAACATATGATCTCCAAGTCCTGCTATTGTAAGAAACAACTCAATGCGTATTATTGTTATAAGAACATCCTGGCGGCTAATAAAAGAATTCGCCAGTTATGTCTCATAATATACATGCATTAGAATCAAAATTAAAATATTTGAAACTCGAATATTAACATACGAGGAGCGCACAAACGTTACATATGAACAAACTGGCGACCAATCAAAACATTTCGCCAAACCTGTTTCTGCAACGTAACATTCATGGAATTATATTTCAACAATATTTTGCGGGAAAACGGATATTTTGCTAGGATATGGAAAGTTATGTTTGTTAATTATATTTATTTTCCAAAAGTATGGCAACATGTTTTGATTTCCTAATTCATAGATTTATAATAGACTAAGGGTATTTTATGTATACAAAATCCATACACTCGAAAGGAAACAATTTGCTGGAAGGACCAGCGTAGAAATTATGAAAAGATGAATATCATAAAAACATGTTTTCACTTTTGCACACCTAGGACCGACACACATTAACAGATCTCTCGTTGTAAAAGTGCCGTAAATTTTGTCAAATTTGTTAAAAATAGTTTTGTAATTATCTTTTGAAACTTTCAGCTGATTTCAAAGCAGCCTTCGTATATTGCAGAGTAATACATTACTTACAGGACACAATATAAAAACCGGGTATTGTTAGTGAAATGGAAAGGTATAAACGAAATAATAATGAAATTATAGAGTTTTTTGTCAACTATACGTGATTCATTTTTAATTTAATTGAGAAACAAACTATTAAAGTTCGGAGACAACAAAGCATGAAGGTAGAGAACATCTTTACTTACCTAGTGGAGAGGTCAGAACGTAACAAGATCACATCTATTTTGCGAGTATCACTTGTCACAATCACCAAGGCCTTGCTGAATATGTTGCTCCTTCAACCTTACAGTGAGTCCCAGTCATGGTAGTTTTGATATAATGTTTCTCATCTCTGTATCTTATCTACTAGGTCTTTTTTCGCCTGAGGAACTTTTGTGTCTTTCTCTCTTTATTTTGTCCCTTATCACCTTAGGAATTTTGTCTCTTTTTACTTTTGTCCCTCGTCACCTCAGAAATTTTTGTCTGCTTCTCTCTTTGTTTCTGTCCCTTATCATGTGAGGAATTTTCTTTTTTTTTATCTTTACTTTTGTCTCTTTATCACCTGAGGAACTTCGGGACGGGCGTAAGCCATAGTGCTGTTACCGCCCATAAAATTAATTTTATCTTATTTATCTTACCTGAGGAACTTTTGTCCCTTTTTTACTTTTTGCCATTTATCATCTAAGGAATTTTGTCTCTTATCTCTTTGCTTGGTCTCTTTTTCCCTGAGAAGTCTAAATAGAAGCGAGTGAAGAAATGTGACAACTACGTCTTAGCAACTACTCTGGGTAGTTCGTTTAATACATTTTTGTTAAACTTCAACGATATCATCAACATAATATGAGTCAAAAACGAATTTGCTAAATAGCGACTGTTAACGCGTATTATTCAGTAATTTAATAAGGCCAGAGACTATACTTCCAGCATTATAAATTACTGGTCTCGAATATCAACATTGTTTATTTTATGCTTTAATGTTGGTAACACCATCATTTACTATTATACACACAGGCAATAAAGCCAAGAAGGTGATGCTATTGTATAAACTTGTACAATAATGAATTGTTATCGAATTTTAAAACGCTGTAATAATAGGTTGATTTCCATTTGAAATGTCCAACGCACTATGTTGTTTTATGGACTAGCGAAACAAAAGACACGTGCAACATGATATATGTTTATTTTCTTCATTATAGTTCGGAATGGGATGATATTCAAATGTTATACATGGTAGGTATATGTAAGTTGTAGAGTGTCATTTCAGGCTTCTTTGATCGCAACTATTAAGAAAAATGAACATGTTAAGCATCAGAAATGTAGACATACCATTCAAACCAAGATTAGAGACAAACACTCATATTATTATTAGGAGTAAAGAAACAGTTAGTTTTCATTAAAGTTATTGTCTAGTGAAGAGATAATTATGAACACTGCATATTGTTCTTCAACTACCAATGCATGTTCGGAATTAAATTTTACCGAACTCGGTCAAGTTTTAATAAAATGTCGGGAGAAATTAGGCTAAGGAAGATTTACATGTTAGATGTAAGTAACAGAGCTATTACTTTCCATAACAAAAGCTTTTCCTCCTTTTACATACAACATGAATTGTGAAACAATATTATATGTTAAAATTTTGAGTCGCTCATGTCTCATTCCTTCTGCCCGAGCAGTTGAAAGAGTAGAAAAATTAGAATAACACCTGTCACATGGGTTGCTCATTCATGTTTATGATATCTTAAACACACACACACACACATATATATATATATATATATATATATATATATATAAACTCAGCTTTGTTTGGATTCTAGAAAAATACCGAATAGATTCCATGACACGGAAGAAAAGTATCTTATACTCAGAAAATACACATAACAGAACCTTAATTGTTCAATTAAAGTAAAGAATGTTTTGGTTAAATCAAATCATTGAATTAGCCATTCAATGAAATTTCTTCTAAGGATACAACGATCGATAAAGAAGAAACCCATAGAAAACTTCATTTGTGCATTCTGTTCAACATCACCCAAGCTGGTCTTCAACAATCCCAATTCCTCCACCCCTTCGCTGAGTTAATTACTTCATTCAGCAAGCAATTATTTTGAACAGTTACAGTTGAGGTAAGAAAATCTCAATTGAATAGAGACCGACTAATTCCACTGCTACTCACAGATAATAGCATTGTCCTGAAGTTAATGACTATAACTTTACGTATTGCGCGTAAATAGAAGACTTCTCAAAAGCAAGAAAATACAAAAGAAAGAAATGAGCCTGATTTTTATTCTTTCAGCCGTGACATTCTTTACAACTAGAATATTTTGCATGATCCTCTATAATTAATATTGTATTCAGAATTCAGTTCAAGATCACACACGATTTTATGACCACCTGATTATCATTCTAAATTATGAATAAAATACTAATACGAAATGATAGTTCAAAATGTTTCTAGTTATAAATTATGAATCCCCGTACCGCAAATGCACAGTTAAAATAACATGCATTCCTAAAGGGTGAAAGAATATAATGTGTACTTATTTGATTACTTTTTTACTCTAACTAGAAATTATCACGAATCATATTTTCTACTAGTACCACTAATAAGAGATTCTTTGTTCTTGGTTTACGTTCACCTACAACAAACAAAAAACAAACTGACGAAACCTATTTATTTCAACAAAATAAGAGTTATATATTGATTTCACAACAATCTAGTCATTATAATTATGTCATATTCATTAAACATTTCTTCGTCTGGAAAGGTTCTTATATTTCGTTTCTATTTTAAATAGAAAAAAATATATAAAATTTTACTTTTACTGAGGGCAAAATAAATCTTCTGTTTTCCATACTGTAAAATTTATAAACCACGAGAGGACAGAAAATGACAGACAGATTAGAAATGTTTCATTTTCTACCGAATTGAACAGTTGTAAATTCAATTTGAGATACTTAGAGAAGATACTAGCCTTTCCTTAGATATCATGTTTCAGTTCGCAATACAAATGAATGAATTAAATGTCCATTAGAAACACAATTCAAGAGAACGAAACACTAAAGTGGCACATAACATGATATGGAACAGTAACAATATGAATTTAAAATGAAGTACCAAATTTCAGATACTGAAAGTTCTAAGACACTATTAAGTGATACTACAGTTATAATTAAAATAATAAAAGCGTTGGTAAAATTGAAGAAAAAAGATAAAATCATTATAGGTTCTAAGCGTTAGTTCTTACATAAACTTCTAATATATTTACTTCGTTGTAATAAATACTCATTATGTTAATACTCATAAATTAACATGCACGCTGGATAGGTAAAGAAATTCTAATATGTATCCAATATGTTGCTTTCCATGCAAAATTGTAATATATTTAAACTATCCGTAACTAACTATAACAATTTTTGAATACTATGAATGTGTTATTGAACGCAAAGTCGAAAATTATAATACATTAAAAGATTTTTTTAGCTTATAGAATCAAAGATAGTAAAGCAGCGATATTGATCAGAAATAAATCTTGAATATTCCTTCGAAATCAATGTACATAGTAGATACTTATTGATTTTATTATTTTGAAATCCTTTTGTCGCAATCACAGATGAATCAAGAGACACGTAACTAATGCTTTTAGTTTTCAGATCAAAATTATGATCCGAAATCACTAATTATAAAGATGTGGAAAACTTTATATTCCTTTGCTTTATTTAATCTGTACTTTCACAAAGCAAAGGAATAATTGATGCACGTATGTTTGTCTGAAGAGAAGACCTTTCTTTAGTTTGAAAGCCGAATAATAAGTTTGAATGTTACCAAAGCGATTATATTAATTTGCGTTGTCTCAAGATATATCTCGAATCTTTCAGTAGATATTTTAGCTGTGCATTTTTAATTCTTCTGAGTTTCGAAGATGTTAAACATAATTTAATGTACGGGGCCTTGTGTATTTATGGATTTTATACAGACCCATATACCTGCTTTTTTACATAATCAGTTCGGATAAAGAGGGGATAGCAAACACTGTCGAAGATAGTACCAGTTTGACGACAAATGTTTAAACTGGAAACTTTCCGATCGATCGCTATCGTAGAGTTAACCTGGTTAGTCTTGTATAACGTATACGAACTAAAGGTTGATTGACATCCATGTTCATGCACAAAAATTTGCCAGGGAGCAATAGTCCAATTACACAATTCCATTAAATATATACGAGTGTCTTGTTTGAATTTGCAATGAAGTAGAAATTTAGTATGGTCAATCAAAGTGAAATGTTTATACCTCAACCCAAACTTAGTTATTACGTTCAACGCGTCCTCCAACCATTAAAAATTCTAAACATAATTCTACACTTTTAAATTAACATTTATACTACCATAAATTAAATTTTGTAATTGTAATTGTAGGTCTAGTTTCTACTCAATTTAAAAAAATAAATTTTGTGAAATCAACGTTTTTATTGGGTGTAAGATTGTATAGTAAAAACTGTTTCATAAAATTGAGATAAAAATTCTTATTTGTGCACCGAGAAACAACTTTCTTAAAAATTAGGTAAGAGCATTCTTATATCATTTAAAATGAGAGAATGCAGGATTAAAAATGTTCTCATTTTAAATTAAATTAGAATTCTCATATCTCATTTCCAAGAAAAATATTTCTCGGCGCACAGATACGAACTTTTATCTGTTTTAAGAAATCGTTATTTACCATATAGTAGAGAAATATACCGTATATATAATTTAATTACAAAATTTCACTAGTTAACGTATTATTTAGTTCCAATTAAAATTTAATATGTGATCGAAGTTGCTGTGTTATGTCAAATGTCTCATATACATTATTTTATAATTTGTTCTCTCTAGTTTGCACTGCATATTTAGGATACAGTCCTACTAATGACTTTTCTCAACATCAAGGAAGTGCGAAAATATCTTTAAAATTATTCTTAATACGCTATATCTGACAACAAATTTAATCGAGTTACAAAGCATTGAGAAAATGTGATGTAACTTTAGAATTATGAATAATGGCACTGGCCTTAAAGAGAACCTTTCGAGCGGGAAACATGATTGAGAAACAATGTTTTTATTTACACCATTTTCCATATGTAAAATATCTTTAGGTTAAATAACTTATAGAAATATAATCTTGAACTAGATTTTATTCGAGCATTTCACAAGATTGAACTTATAGTCTTCTTGACTGGTAAGTAACATTTATTCAATATTCTGCACATTTCGCATCCTGATTCTTATTAATAATGAAGGAACATCTGATAACTGAACAAATCTACAACACTAACTGAAAAAAATCGATGTGTGTAATACACCCTATTGAAATCTAAACTCATTTTTAGTTCACAACTGTGAAGTATTGTAAAAAGTGATTGTGGTCCTTGACAAGATTGGAATTTATTATATTATTTTTACATTATAATACATGAGAGAAAACAAAGGACAAGTCATGTAACTTCTGTTATAATGATATATTTGCGTGAATTATGATATCCAGGTATTGGGGTTTTAAAAATGTGTATCAATATTTGGATTATTTAAGAAAAACTCATGAAAATCACAGGACTCATAATTATTGTCATGAAGATGGATGATGCTTTTCGTCTCTGATTTTGTGAGTACGAATATAAATTAATGACAGTAACATTAAATGGTTCTTCTGTCTTGTGAATGTATGTATACCTTGTAAACGAGATCATAACATTTTATTCGACGGAAGAATTGTGTGACTAAAATACATGTTATGGACTTTGATACAGATTTTAATTTACAGGAAAATTCTTCGATAATAAATTTCTAACGGTTTTGGATTAATCAAAATAATTTGTAGTGTAATTAATTGTATAGTACGGTTATTCATATACGTTGCATAAAAGACCGGAACAGTTTGTATGATATATACTCTTTGACGAGGACTGAGGGGGACTAATTACTTGGGTTTGCAATACTCAGACAATCTTTAGCGTATAATACATTAATGGTGTGTGCGTCTCATTTTTACAGATTTGCAATTAAACTGCTCGACTCCAGTCGTTAGTAAAGAACATGATGTGAATTGAATATTGTGTTTGAATGATAGATGTTTCATTCCTAATAAGTATTATGAACTCAACTTCCACTTTAATGAAACAATGACTTCCAAATATCTATGAACCAGATTAACTGGAGCCCAGGAAATGTATCCGTACTTACCAGAAACAAACTGGGAAAAACAATAAATCAAAATTCGAGGAGAAACAATTAGTGGCTCATTGGTCCTGGTTTTATCGATGAAAAACATTGTTTCTGTTTAAATGGTTTCAATGTATTAACTCTATCGATATCATTTAAAGCAACACTTCAAACCATACCTTTATATTGGAAAAGGAATTAAAATTATATTTTAAACCAGGGTTGTTCATTACTTTCTCTCTAAACTGGGCTACGGTATATAGAGAGATAATTAGTTCAAATATTGGACACAGCAATTGTAAGTACTCATGCATCAGCATGGAAGTGTCACTTTTTCATAAATTAAATTATTAATGTCAACTAGTTGATGGGGATTTGTATTATGTAGCAAACAACATATTTGTTTTCATTTTCTACGTTTTAAAAATCTCTACAGTAAGCTTTTAACTGCATGTATGTGTTCTTCAATGATACTTCATTCTTTCAATAAAAACGAGAAGAGGATTGAGTGCACGAAACCATGTCCTTGTCGGGGAGAAAATGTGAATTTTTGGAGGAAATCTTGAAAATATTATAAAATGTTTTCTATGAGCAGTACTTCATGTCTCTTTAACAGCTCATTCATCTAGGATCACAATGGTATGATGAAACGATTATCTCAAGTGTTGACTTTCTCGCACAGAATTAATTTTGATGTAATGCTTAAGCTTTTGTTACACGAAAGTTTTAGAAGTTCAAATTTCAACTCTGTAGCAACCACGATCAACATAGGATCATTATATTTCTACGGTATATGGGTATAGTAAATGAAAAAGTCAATTCGCAAGTAAGAAGACAAATCGCAGATTTTGGAGTTCGTTGGATTATTAATCAGAATGAATTGCCAACATCTTAAAATCCAATAAAATTTTGCTGTGAGGGATCAGGTTATTTACGTCACTTTCGTAAAATTCTATAGTTGTGAATTTCATTTATATAGATCTACAGTTGAAGAATTCCTCGAAGATATATTTTTCTGTTCTTTCATTGAGGAATGTTTCTGCACCAGGAACTGGCTGATATCCTTGAAGTAATATTCCGTTAACAAACGATACGGTAAACATGTATGTTTACGTTCTAAAGGTCTTTGAGATTGCTCTTTGCCAAACATGTGGTGTTTACTGGTGCCGTGTGCAACAACATATATATTCACATATACAGCTATTTTTGAATTATTTTTGTGGATTTTTACTTGAATTTCTAATATTAAGTTTTCGATTGAGTGAAGTAAACTAATTTTTGTCCTAATTGAGTCCGTGGGTTTTTAAAACGCAATTCATTACAAGTGCGTGAACGAAGATAAGCTCGGTTTTGAATAATACGCATTTTTATTATTAATTATTCATAAGGCCAAATGACAATCGATCAAATAGTTTCCTTTCTAACTCTTGGGTGTATGCCCGACTCTGATTGAGCTTCTGCTTACTGTCAGACACACACACACCTCGACTAATTTTCCAATGACTTAATCATGTGTTACAAGTGTGTTGAAAATGTATTTCTTGTGTTTCATCGAAAGAAAGCAAGACCCTTCAAAGAAACAAAGACAATGTTCTCTGTCATATTAGCGAGAGATGTCTTTACATTTTATCTACCCTCTCAAAACAGCGAAAAGATATCCTTACGCTGTTTGGTTATAGATTCGTGCCACTTTCGGCGATTTCGTGTACACGAAGAGAAAACATTTCCTTAAAATTGAGATAAAAGATTTTATCTGTGCACCGAGAAACAATTTTCTTAGAAATTAGATGTAAGCACTCTCATTTAATTTAAAATCGGAGGTTATCGGTTTAGAAATAAGATCAGTGCTCTTATTTCCAAACCGGCATATTCTCATTTTAATTAAAATAGAAATGCTCGTATCTCATTTGCAGGAAAATTATTTCTCGGTGCACAAATAACTTTTTTCTCAATTTTAAGAACCGTTTTTACTGTGTACACTTTGCATTTGGTAGGATTCAATTAACAGCAAACATTAATCACCAATGGATTCTTTTGGGCGTACATCTTTCTCATTTACTCTTTTCATATCTCGTGTGAAAACTTCCCACATAAATGACCATGCGATTACTACCCACATGGGCCGCGCAAAATGTTATATTAATTTTTCGAACTTCTTAATGTGCACTTTGTTCAAACACAAAGATATATTAGAATAGTGATCCAATTGGTCTTAACTCTCTCCTTCTATTTTAATAAGAATTACCTCACGGTTTCACTGCTACACACTAAAGCACTTCTAAATATAACTTCACATTTAGTTAAATATTACTGATATATCACCAATTGGAGGTAGAAATTACTAGAAAATAAAATATTATTTCGTATAGTTATTTGAAGTTGAATCATTTCCCCTATTTACGTGTTGTTGTAATATGGAAATGAGGAACATGTAAGATGGGGAAGTAATGCAGATACCCTGGGGAAAGATTCACCTTGATTACCATACTCCTTGTAGAAAATATTAAAATTCCTTACATCAAACTATACCTTATACGTGTATTGTTTGTGTGTGTACATACGACCTTATTAAATTTAAATTATACATACAAAATGCAAGCGTAATTCATTGCTTCCAGTCAAATATTACTGTAACTGATCATAATTAAAAGTATGAAATTCCCAAAACTATTTGTATAGTACGTCAAGAGTATATCAAAAGATATAAGCGAAGGAAAAATCCATTTCTTTCAAGACAAATTATTATTATTAATCTATAGTTTTGCTGTTCTTTCTTAAATAGCGCACACGAGTTGAGTTGTTCTTGTCG
>JAGDQP010025217.1:0-10755 GCA_022664845.1 Lepisma saccharinum | reverse complement strand
GAGAAGGAAACAAGCTACCGATTTCACTGACAAAATAAATCAATGGTGGCCTTGCAACAGATTTCAAGGGGCAGAACATAGTACATAATTCATTTCCTTTGCTCAACGACAGACATTTTTCTAGAAAATTTTCGTGCTACGTAACTGAAACTATTTACAATTAGAGAGATCTTTAGAAACCAATGATCACCTGGTGTTTCAATTCAGACAGTCGAAGGGAAGCGGGGAGCAAAGTATCTATGAGAAACAGTTTTCCCTTATTTCCAGAAAGAACGCAAGAAATTACTCGGTACTGCACCTCGAATTATACAGAAGAAGTGATAAGTTTCTACATATAGACGAATGCATTTTTCGTTGATCAGTTTCCTATATGAGTAACTATTTAAGGATTTCCTATTATATGTTTTAGGGAATTTATTACTTTACAACTTACGCAAGTTGCGTTGAAATCGCTCGAAAATTCAAAAGCTATTTACAAAAGAATTTTTATCAAATTTCACCAGCTCTTCGAATCTGCTGTTTCTGAGACGGTGACTATGGATATCTCCAACGAAAGGAATCTAGTAAATCTATATGATTTTATTCCTAATGTGCGTCATTAAAGAGGTAGAATGTTTTTAATTTTATTTTTGGCCTCTAGACATCTAAGGCTTAGGTCGGGATAGGGCAGAGGAAAGGATTTGGGAAGGTGTCGGTCTGGGCCAAAGTTGAAGATACCATCCTGGCATTTGCCTGGTGTGACTAAGGAAAAACCCTCAGTCAGGATGATCGGCCCTAGGATTGAATCCAACCTCCCGAATGCTGAGCCAACGCTCTACCATTATAAGCTAGAGACAAAACCTTTGAGTTTGTAAACAAACTGTATGAGTTAACGTTGTCGCCTCTAGTGCGAGTAGACCGGGAGTGGATTCCGGGTCGGAACTTATAGATTTACATCATCGTAAGGACAATTGGGGAGCTATTTAGGTAGATAAGTAGCGGGCTTAGGTCACGTAAACCAGGAAAAAATAATGAGGGTTGTTGATGCATTACCCACGCAATACATAATTAAACTATACCTGTTTGGGAGGCCAAGACTTGATTAGAACTATATTGCCGTGAGTTTAGTTCCAATTTTACATAAGTTATATTGAATATTTATCATTTGTAACTGAAAGTAGGATTTAGTAACATTGCGAATTATCAGGTACAAAGCGATGGGTCAACGGTAGAGCGCTTACCTCTGGTGCTTGGGGTTCTCCGTTGTTCCCAGCTCATACCATGTGTGCTTTGTGGTGGACAAACACCGTGTGCGTGGGTTTTCTCGGGGTAACAATTCTTCTGGAGGGAAAAGCGACTATTTCTTATAGCTCCAACCTTCACTATTATTGTAAGTGACTGCATCACAGCAGGTTACTATTTTCTTTGCTGTACTAATTTGTAACATTCAATACACAGCTCTTTTATTTATCTGCATACATTATGGACATCAGAGAACAAATTACACCTTAAAAATGTCATTTCTGAAACTTCTTGTTGCAATTTCCTGGCCATGGAATTTCCTTACCGGCAACTGTAGCTTTCTACTGCGTGCGAGACATGGGCATTCTAGCTTCGAGGAAAAGATAATTTTTTGTACTTACAGTAATTTCCTCCCTGACGATTTATACACCTGGGCATTCAGCGAATTCCGGGCTCTCAATTCCTATATGAAACGTCAATTGCAGGTGTTCCAATTCTCCGCAAAATGTATTTTTTATGAGCCTTTACTTATATTTTTAGAAAAGGTAAGTCACAGTCTCACACCTCTGTGCGCGTTGCTTTCTTCTAAGGGCTGCTATAATTGTAAGCTTCCGTTGTTTGCTTTGCTTGTGATTTGGGTTAATAGCCAATTTAAACACATGTTACACGTACAACACGTAATAAAACACGAGTTTGAATTGGCTACTCACCCTAATCGCAAGCAAAGCAAGCAACGCAAGCTTTCATGGAAATCAGCCCTAAATGTTCACTGCATAGGAAGCGAGTGCAGGTAAAAGGTCATTACGTCAATACTAAATACAAAATAGCTTAATTGTTTCACAAGAAATATAAGAATATTCACGTATCACTAAAATATTGACATAATTGTAATATACACTGTCGAAACAAAAATTATCGCCACATAAGCAGTGGAAATATAGTGTTGCTCAAACTGAGTCCCATGTGACACCTGTCGCAACTACTTCTTGATGTAACGATCTACTTCTAATGATAGAGTAAAAGAATATATCCATAATAACCACTCTTTGCAACCTAATTGTCTTCTTTTCTTTATAACACGACACTATCAACCATATGTCACGATATTACCATATTTACGATATTACTGTACATACAATTACATATATAATTTCAAAGTTTTTATCAAAATGTTTAATTATTATTTTAAAATTATTTTGTTGTTTAGTAGTGTAGTAAATGATCATTAAAGTGTGCAAGTTTTATTTGCTTGTTTCTTCAACGAAGGAATTTATGCTGAAATTATGAAATTTTATCACGATATTAAAAACCTGTAGCCTACACAATGAAAGCTAACAGCTAGGAAAGTTTCAATTCGGAAGCTTAAATAATCCACAAGTCATATCGGTTGTTAGAATATTAAATACATGGGAGTAAATGGGAGATTTAGACTTTAAAATGCGTTTTACGAGAAATAACCTTGCATGGACATCCCCCTTCTTTCCCTGTACTCTTCCTTTGAATTCATGATTAGTTTCATTTCAGTGTTCCAGAATGTTGATATCAATTTTTTGAAATAATGTACAATTACGAAATCCTAATTTAAGTGTTTAAAATCGATATTTAAAAGAAACAAAATTTAAAATGAACCAAAGAATTTCTACACGCTTCCGTATAATTTGAAGTAATAACACCAACGTTTAAATTAACCAAACTCTTCTAATGAGAACCTATCTTTTTAAGAGAGGAGTCGCAGTATCTCAGGCGGTAGCGCGTCTGTCTACGAATCGGGCGGCCCGAGTTCAAATCCCTGGCAGGACGCTGGAGACTTTTCTTTAGTGTACCCATGCCTAGGGCTCTGAGGTGCACTCAGACTCTTATCAAATTGAGTACCAGAGTACTCTTGGTAGTCCTGGTCACCTTGGAAGGTAAAGGCTGTCTAGCGTGCAACTGACAACTCATTTAGTGCTGTTAGTTGAGAATATGTGGAGCGCTGCTCCACATATCCCGTGCGCATCGCATAGGGTATACCTTTGCCTTTTTTTCGTTACCTTTTTTAGAGAAAGCAACTTAAAATGAATGACTATTAGAAGAGCAGTTTGAAAGCAAAATTGTACATATAAGAGAACTTTTTACAGTCTGCAAGAGAAGTAATGTTCAAGAAATGTTAAAGTTTCGAAAAGTGTGTTTTATTCAATTTATTTTCACAATGTTAAATATAGTAATAGAATGGGCATTTCATGGGCAAACTGCATCTTAAATATCAACAAATGAAAATTAAAGAAAGTGGGACGCCAGATGTTTGTATCTGGGTCGTCAAAAGGAAAAAAAGCAATTACTCCAACCAGTTGCTAATACGTTACACTCATTAAAGAACTTAAATAAAATGAAGACCTTAACTTTAACATGCTATAACTCCGTTTATGTCTCTTCATTTCAAGATATATTTGTAATATAATCGTGACCACGTTTACATTTTTTCTTCAAAAAAGTAAGTATTTATTTCTTTGGTAGTGAAAGGAGATTTGAAAGTGAGTGCGAAAGTGAAAGCTGATTGCATGTAACTTGCAGGCATGTCTGCATCCCACACAACTCAAGAGCTTTGCGGGATTCCATAACTCAGAGGAAATCAATTTTTCTGTCAAGATGAAAATGCATATTAAAACTTCTAGGGAAGTTCCCATACAATCCATAGTTCAGTGATAACAGTACCAATTTTGCAATAGAAGTAGCTACCATATAATACTTTGTGGAGATACACAATACATAATACATAATTCTCAGTACCTAATTTAATGGTAGACTGACGATACCTTTTTTGCCAACTAAACCTTATAAAACTGTTTTCTGAGACTTTGTAACTGAAAATTTTGTGTTTGATTTTTTCATTTAAGGCAACTTTAATGTATGGATGAGGATCGGAGAATTGGTGGCATCAAGAAAGTGGGAGGAATGCATACCCCATAGATGTAGTAGAAACCCCATAGGTGGAAAGGAATCAGTGAATGTTGTTAATTACAAATTCACTTTGTGTAGACGGAATAGGGTTTGGCTGACAGGAGACCAATCAGCAACCACATAGCTGGCTCGTTAGAAGTGTCTGATGATGCCAAGTAGTTAGTTAGTTGATGAAACTGTTACACATTTTTAGTTTTTTAATTAAAACGTATTGATTTGCTCAGTTTTTATTTTTATTTTATCTTAAGTATATAAAAGCAAAGATTTGACATGGAAAATATCATACTTCTTTGTTATGAGATCGGAGCCCCACAGAACATTGATAGTTTCCCATGAATACTGCGTTATCATCATTACAATTAACAAGCCTTGTTAGGCTTATGGTTATCGTGCTCGCCTTTCATGCCAGGGATCGCAAGATCAAACTCTAATGAATCCAATTTTGTTTTTAACAAAAGATAATTGGATTTATAAGTTACAACACTGGCAAACACAATTTTATATTTTTAAAAAAATATTTCAAATTATTTTTCAAATAACGTTTCTGCTTCCACTTGTAAGTTTCTTCTACCACGATATCATAAAATTGGATTTAATCTATATGTCCTGTAATTAACATTACGCACTTTGAATTGACAATGAATTTATATATTATTTATGTCTTTTAGGCATCTAAGGTTTAGGCCGGGGTAGGTAAGGGGAAAGAATTCGGGAAGCTGTCGGCCAGGGCCCATGTTCCCATACAACACAGGTACATTCTAGGAATATGCCACGAAAATCCAAGTGAGAATATTGGAATATCCCAAGGATATTCTCAGATATTCTTAGTACATGCGTAGAATATTCTACGAATATCTGAATGTCCGGGATGAACGCATATCCCAAGTATATTCTACGAATATTTGGAGGACAATTTTTGTTTGCAGATATTCTGAGAATATTCAACGAATCTTGCGGAAACTTCCATCTAGATTATTCGTTTAATATTCTAAAAAGTATATCCTAGGTATTGTACGAATATTGTAGATCTAAAAGGGGTATCCCTGGGATATCCTGTGCTATGTGGGTTGAAGGCGCAATCCCGACATTTGCCTGGTGTTACTGAGGAAAACACTAGAACAACCTAAGTCAGGATGTTCCACCGCTGGGATCGAACCCACGACCTCCCGAATGCTACGCCAACTCTCTACCACTGAGAATTGACAATGATAAATGAGCTGGGGGTACCTTACTATTCCTGACACCCAGTATATTTTATTCGTATATTTACATCTACAATATATGATTTGTGTGCATGTGTGACTTGATTTATATCGTTTATGCATAAGTTTCGCCCTGGAAGGATTTGTTTAAAAATTATTTTAAGGCCTTTGGGCATCTACGGGTCAAGCCGGGATAGAGTTGGGAGATTTTGTTGGAAGGTAGACGGCCAGGGCCTATTTTATAGGTACCATCACAGCATTTGCCTAGTATGGTGTCTTGGGACACCTAAGTTAGAATGGTCGTCCGCTGGAATCGATCCCAGGACTTTCCGTATGCTAAGCCAACGCTCTACAACTTTTTTGAAACATTGTTAACCCTAAGAAACTTTGTTACTTGTTCAATTTGATATAACTTTTTAACCTGTATAGACTAATATTCTTAGAATTAAATTAAAATCACACACACAAACATTTATGCCCGAGGCGTACCACTAATCAACGGCCGCTCGGTACTGGAAGGATGCGACCAGGGCCTAAGTTGATGGTATCATCCTGGTGTTTGTTGAGGACAAAACCTGGAAAAACTCTAAGGTTGCGAATTAAGGTATTTTTACAGGGGGTATGATATGTTGTTGATAAGAAAGTAACGTGATAAATTTAATATTATGCATTATACGTGTGCCCACATGCAGACTTCCAAGGGGAATTCCCCCTCATCCTCCTGTTAATTCGTACACTGGGTTACCGTAAGTTTATCATATCTGACTTCTGAGAATTCGAGTATACTTTACAAACTTAGGGGAGTCGTAGAATTAGGGGTTAAATTTTTCACTTGGAACAGCTTTTGTGAATCCCTTCCAAGAATTATTATTGTGCTCCAGTATCCAATTTTGTCGAAATGTGTCACAATGGGTTCACATTTATTATTAGTATTTTTTTTTTTTTTTTTTTTTACTTTTAGTGACCATGGGTTAGTGGAGGTTAGCTAACGTCAGGTACGCACAAACAGATAGAAATGTATTTTGAAAGGAAGAAACGAAAGTTAAAAAGATACATAACTGATCCTGACCTTACCTAACCTACCCTAACTCATGGTCACTCCCCAGGTTTCAATTTACCTATTTCTGAAAAAAGAAATGTCAGCTATAGACATGTGACAATACTTTTGTTTATAGCTGAAACGTATTTCAATTTGATTTTATTTGAGCTTTTAGGCAACTTTGGTTCAGGGCGAGTATTTCCACTTGGGGACACAAGTGGTTCGAGCTCATGTAAGTTATAGGCCCCATTAGCTACTGTATATTTTCCCCTTTAGTAGTTACATTTCGCATAGTACGTAAAATCCTGTAGTACTCGAATTCAATTTTAAAGCATCGTGGTAAATAATTTTAAGATGCAACATATTTATTTATAGCTATTACATTCAAGTTACAACTGCATTTAGTGAAAGTAAAAAATATCTAATTGCTTTGACGGGGCTCGAACCACTGCCGCTAAAGATAAAAATAACTTCATTGACCGCTTTTTTTTTGTAATTATTTATTTTATGTCAACAAGAACTGAATTACAGCCTACTCCACTACAAATCTTAAAGAAAATACAGAAGTGCTACATCAATTATACATACACCGTAAATGGCGCGATGGTAATTTGCAAATAATTTAGGTTTGTTCACAAAAGGCAGTGCCAAATACTGTTCACGTAAAAATTGTACATAGTAAGGTACATCCCATAAATCCTCTTTCATTAACATAATTTGTAGTGTCTGTATTGTGATCCAAAACATAATTCTCTTTTATGCCTTGGGAAACACTTGAAATGCCGGGAAAAGAATTATGTCCTCTATATCATAATTACGAAAACTACCTCTAGTCAAACGATTCATAATTTTTTCATATTGTAACCAAATCGGGCTTGTGCCTGTGCACCCCAACACCTTGTGAGTTACCGTTTCATCCTGGCCACATTTGTCACACCTCACATCTAGACTACGGCCCTGCGCATATAAATTCACCTTCGTCGCCCAGATATTGTGTATCACCATATAAGCCAGGTTATGTAACGACGCAAGTTTCGACAGTTCTTCGACATTTTTCCAAATCACTGTACACGTTTTGCGGGGATGGCTGTTTTGAATGGCCGGGATATGCTGCACAGAGAATTGTTGAAGGTATTTATAAGTTTGTCGAACTGTCCACTGCGCCAAGGGAATTTGTGCTATTAACGCAGATGAAATATGTAAAAAGGTGTAAAAAGGCACTAAATTTTTCCACGGCTATACATGTAATGGCAAAGACAACTCTATGCGATGCAATACTTCATTCAAAAGTTGTGTCGCAAACAACTGCGGGAATTCACACAGTATTTGCGTGGTGTGCGCCTTAACCAAGAACGCCACGAAATCAATACAAGGACTCGCTAACTTCAACACTTATTAGTATCATTTAAGAATGAGAATGCGTTCTACCTATTTGAGCCATTCTTGTCGTTAAAAACATGGTTTTAGTGTTTAAATTTATTCAAGTGTGTTCTGCAAATTAATATATTCACTTTTCGTCAAGTAATTATGAATATTTGTTCCTTGTTTTCTGTCGTCAGAAGTTTGTAGTAAGTCACTAGTACAACGCAAAACTAGAGATTCACTTTGATTAAGCACGCGACTAACTTTAGGCGCCACTATCGCACAAAATTATTTTCTGAATACTACTTCACCTAGTCAGCTGTTACCCTCTCGTTAGTACAGAGTAAGATTCGCCATACCCCTGGCAACCTTGTGTGGGTTACAGTGTTGCATGAGGAATAAAAATGTCCCTCCAGTGTTGCCAGCTTTTCCCTTTTTTGTTGTAACTTGTGAACGCTTTGTGATATCACTTTCAAATAAATTCCATTGCATTTTTAGACCCTCAAAGAGCCTTCCTGGTTATTTTCGTGACTTTTTTCAAGGAGACATTTCTTGTGTAAATAGCGATTGTAAATTTCCCTTTATTTCGGCGTCTCGTTTGGTAACACTGCTAATCGTAGTGAAACTTACTTTGGGCATTTGGTAAGACTACATCCTATTTTCATTTCGTGTTCATGTTTCTGATCTAATATTGTGCATTTAGCTACAATCCATTCCTTCTTTTTCCAACTTTGACCCTTTATATCTCCCGAAGCTCGCAACACTGAGCATTGATTTTGGTGTCATTGGACGTATTTTGCTTCACAGCTTTATTTTACATTAAAAGTTTTCGTAGTGCCATTTGAAAAAATATAAGTTTGTGCTGGGGTGGCAACACTGCTTATGTGACACTATTGTCATGTGCTTTGTCAAGTGTCCCCCTCCCGTAGGTATTCGGTTAGCTGCGCACATTTTTTATTTTCTGTTCCTTTCTCAAGTTATTTTGGGCTGTCACTCGTCAATGACTCACCCGGTATATACATTTACTATAAATAAAACTATTACAAAATTGCTCTCTAGCAATTAATGTATCAAATAAGTTGTGGTATAATGCAGTAGCACCTTCCATCAGTTGGATAAGGCGTTGGTTCTTTATTGCTATTGTATCCTTTGTATTAGGAGTAAAAGTAATTCCAAGAAATTTTAATATATTGGTTTCAAAACCATATTGCGCATAAAAGCCTCACCTGAAAGTATTGGTATGTATGATTTTAGATTTATTTTTATTTTTATGAATATTAGATGCTTCTTCAAAAGATTTGAGTTCATGTTGAATCATGTCCATTTCTTGTAAATTCCGAAAATTATAAAGCGTGTCATCCAAATAATTAATGACTGAAAGTCGAACACCAGTAAGGGTATTTCCCGCTAATTTACTACTAATATTTCTAATATAGGGCATTAACACCAAAGAAAACATGAAACATGAAAGGGCATATCCTTGACACAAACTTTGTTGGACAAAAAAATGGCAATATAAGTCGTTTGTTAATTTGTAATAACATCTTACTGTTATAATAACATCGAAATAATAATGATCTAATATTTTCCGGAAAATTTAATTCTAGAAGAATGGTATGTAAATAATTTAAAATTATAGTCTCAAATGAGGACGACGCGTCACCAAGGTAGATGATAAACTCGTTAACTATTTTTTTTGCGCCCTTTGGCTATCCCGTAAGAAGGCTAGAGAGGCATGCATTGGGGTATCTAAGTTTAAGCCGGGTCTAAACGTTTAGTCATGTATGGCTTAATTATATTCATAATCACACGGTTAAACAGATTATAATCAGCCTTAAGTATTGCAACTAAGTGATATTTGGAAGATGATTGACCTGAATTAGGTTTGGGCACCAAATCGCCAACATAGTCAGTGAATTCAGAATGGATAGGAGTACCTTTTAAGAAAGAATTAAATACTTCTACTAAATGTGGATCCAATATCTCCTTAAATTGCTGATAAAAGACCTGAGTAATTCCATCCGGTCCTGCCGCAGGTGTAGAATTAAGCATTTCAATAGCATGAGTTACTTCTTCTAAAATAAAAAGTTGACCTACTAATGCACTCTCATTCTCATTTAAACTGTACCAAGTGGACTGTTTTGTAGCATAATAATTACATATATGCATTTTAAAACATATCTGTATAATCTTGGCGCATAGGCTTAAATAAATCCATATCTGTAAACAATTCATCTTCATCATTGACAAAAGTATTGATAAACTGCCTTTAAGCGAGTTTTTGCTCATTAACAACACGAATTTTAAGCGGTATTTCAGTCACACCAACCTTTTGCAATTTGCTTCTTATAACGATAACAAAATAAAGTTCTATGTTTGCCAATCTGACGGCAGGCTGTAATTTCTTGACATTTACAAGTTGAGCTTGATCCTGAGGCACCAAGTGATAAAATATGTTAAGCATTGCATACAAATAATCTAAATGTTTCCTGGACTGTAAAATAAGATGTAACAACTAGCCAACACAGCGCCATCAGCTTTGTGGTGGACTTAACAACGAATGGAAATGATAAAACAGAGACTGATGAACAGAACATTAGATACAACATTAAAAAGCTCAATAAGGAAAATTTTCTAAAATTACCAGAAATAAATGAAAATTGTGATTTAAATAACACTACAACTAAATTAGAAGAGGCCATTACGGAAGCAATCACAAAATCAGCACCGAAATTAAACAGAAATAAAAGAAAAAGAAAAGTATTTTGGACAAAAAATTTGGAGAAACTGAAACGAATACTAAAGGCAAGTAGGAAAAGCTATAAGGCAGCTGGTAGTCAGGAGTTAAGAGAAGCGCGATTGAACAAATATAGACTGGCCAAACAAAATTTTGAAAAAGAGCTATACAAAACCAAAAGAAAAACTTGGGAAAAGTTCGTTAATGAAAATCTTGCCAACAACTTATGGGGAATCCCATATAAAATAGTTATGCAC
>JAGDQP010025216.1:0-27129 GCA_022664845.1 Lepisma saccharinum | reverse complement strand
GACTTGTTTCATCAAGAAATGCAGAACTGAATTCATACATATCTTTATCTTTCTCATTCATTTTGACTAAAACATGTCCTGCCAATTTCTTTATACTTTCTTGCGAAGCACATGTGTTTCTGCCTTCCACCCTTCCAATTTTAACAACACCATCTCTAGACCTGCGTATCGCTTCGTACATCGTGTTTACAAGTATTTCTAATTCGTCACTTGAGAACTGAGGATTCATGACTTTTTCATACCGTTTCTGAAATTGCTTAGATGTCTCTATTCGCTTCGAAATCAACTCCCTCAGCAGTGTTTTTTCCTCACTTTCGTTTGAACATTTAGAATAATAATTAATAAATACATTTCTAAACGTCTTTAGAACATCATCCTTTAAATCTGTATCTCCGAAGCGGCTGTGAAATGTATGGTTATTCACATCAATTACCTTACTCAGTAGTAGGATATAGTTCATGGGAAGTTTTTCATTTAAGTCTAATACCTTCCCATTTGAAACGCACTCAGCCAGAGTTTTTGCCAATTTATTACCCTCCGAAGTTTCTTCTAGTTCCGACATTAAAGTTTCTTTGAAACAACATTTATCTATATCTAATTTCAATAGTTTGGATTCCTTCTCAGATATCACATTTAAAATTACATCGTCATTCCGAACTATCGTAAAACTTCCATCCAAATCCTTGTCTATATTAATGTTTGTGCAAATAACAAGGTCTTTTACCTCATTGCCTTCCTTTGTAAATTTGGGATTTTTAATAATTTTTCGGTAAGAAGAAAAATATTTCCCCAGACAGAAGTCTCTGCCTTTTTTCCCTACTAAATTATCTGCACTAATCGTTTTAGTTTCGTTCTCTTTGTGCTTAGCTTCTAAGAAACGATATATTTTCCCATCCTTTCTTTCGTTTTCGTACATGAAAACAATATCATCAAATTTATCAGCCTCAGGAACGTCTGTTGCTAACTCGAAATAATATTTTTGATTGAGTGCACGCATCAAAAATAGCATAAACAACTTTCCCTGATAGAAAGTGCCATGAAGAGAGAGTTTTGCCCCTGATGGGACAGCATTTCTTGTTCGGAGACATTTGTTTGAACTCTTTGCCACCTTTCCTTTATTTTCTGTTTCATTTTTATTATTAATGGAACATTTGAGGGCTTGTACGTCTTTTACAGCTTCGAGGTTAGTTTCTTCGGAGTTCAGTTTTACAGAATAATATTTAGTTTTCATTCCATGGCGCTTACTTGCTTCAGATGGATGTGCATAACACGGATCATGAAATACTTTTGTTTTCTTGTTTGATTTCTGCTGACTTCCATCTAAGTAATTTTCTTTACCATGAAGAGGTATTCTTTCTTCAGAGACGTCTACTGAAGAATGTTGCTTGACTTTCCTTATTTTGTCATGCTTTGAACATACGCTTTCAATAGTGTAAGTCAGTTCTTGTTTAGGTGTTAGAATGTCCTCCTTTAAAGAGGAAGAAGACAAATGTCGTATGTCGTCTTGAAGTTTATCTGCTCTTAGTATTGGTTCAAAATGAGCATTACTTTTGTTTACGATATGAATAGTGTTTATGTCATTGTAGTCTATATCGCTTACAGATTGGGATCTTTCATTATCTATTATTTGTCCTAGCCACTCATCGTTTGACCCTTTAAATCTTTCCATGAGATGCAATTTTATATCAAAATAATTGCAAATGAGTATTCCTTCAATGTCAGGCCTTCCCCATATCGGTATCTGTAGTGTTGATCCGTAGTTTGAGCTAGCTAAAGCTTGGTGCAAATATGGATCGTCTTTGCTCAGTTTGATTACATCGTATCTGTCATATTCAATACGTGCCAAATAGGCATTCCAGAGATCATCATCAGTAACGTAGTTATCTGGATGTGTTATGCTCGCATCAAGTGTATTTCGAGCATCTTTTATAACTTTATCCTTTATTTGTCGGTTACCTACAGCAAGATCTTTACAGACTTTACGCAGGGATTTTACTGTGACTTTGATTTGAGGATTAAGTTGGCTCATACCCTGAGCAACAGCATGGAAAAAGCAATCTCCACCACCGACTGCTTCACCTACTTTGAAATTCTCTGGTAACTTAGGATCATCGTGACAAATTACAGGCGCATTAGCTGTACGATGTCCATTCATTGCTTACATAAATTGCTTTGAATGTTTCTGTACTATGTTCTGCTACTTATTGAGTGTTATATGTTTCATTCGTTCGTTCTATTTTATTGTTTTTAATGGAAAGAGTGATTCCAAAGTTTTAATATGAGAATATCGGATTTCGAAATAACAAACGAAATATTACCTGACTGATATTTCAATTCAAAAATGCACATCTTGTGAAGGCTTCTGAAGATAGAACGTCTAACAAAGCTGCCTTAAGCCTCTTTAGTACGTTACAAACTTGATGTCAATAAATAATTGAGCACTAAAAGTGAAACTTTGATTACAAGGATTTTAATAAATTTTCTGCGAATGGAATATTTATTTTACCTTAATTCATAGTGGAACCTTCGAACCCTTCGAAATATATCGGCAGTCCACTTCGTTGGCTAGGCTACTTATTTAGAACTGTTTATCAGTTTCCCAAGGTTGTAGAACAAAAGTACCAATTCACAAAAATGGTGAACGGGGACGAATTACCGGATAAATTAGTTTGATCCGAATCGCACTAAATTACATCGTTCGTATCCAAAATACAGAATTTCGCTTTTGCATTCATATTGCATGGAAAATTGACATTAATTATGCAATGATAAATTTAAGCGTCAAACTTGGCATAAAGATTTATATATTTCGTTTTCATCTTAACAGCGATAAAATACTTCTTTAATCTGCAACTTCCGTACAAGAGTCACTGTGTTACTATAAATATAACTCTGGAGTACGGCAGAGGATCTAGTTCGGTTGAAGGGAAAGGATGTGAGAACGAATACACAATGATTCTCTGAATGATGTGTTCAAAGTAGCTGAAAAATAAGAAGGATAATTAGCTGTCAGAATTCCATGTTTTGCAATCTAATCTTAAGATAAGAACATAAAACGAAATATGATTGTCTACATATTTCTATGAAATGAAAGTAAATGCATAATTGGTTCCTGTGTAAAATTGATGAAACAAGCAACGAAATCTGTTATCATTACAACATGCTCCAATCACAATAGCTATTCCGAAATTTCCTTACAGACTATACAGGGATTAGGCCTTTCGGCAAACGAGCCAAATAACACAGTAAAATGTTAGTATTAATAGGTCAACCTAAACTTTAAAAAAAAACTAAACGGAGCCTGCTGCAATATGCAGTATGGCTTCTTCTTTACTACGCATAAACATCCCGCGCCGGGTTTTGGCAATGAAATAAGTTGCAGTAGCCACCAGAATTGGCAATGAAATGTTTAAACTAGTATGGCCATTCCCTGAAGGATAGAAAAAATAGTTTTGTATCAATTTCAATGGAGTAAACTGGAAATTGACTGCAATGAAAACCTTTATTCACTGGTGTCTCTGTCCTTGAAATATATTAAGAAAATCGCATGGACAATAGATTCTAGATATAAGTTTTGAAGTTTGTTTAGTAAGTAAGTTTCAAGGGAGTTTTGGACGTCAGAAATTGTGACATACTATCACAATATGTAACATCGAAGGTCTAAAACACTTTAAGATCTTTAAAACGATATTCTATCGCTTCTCTGTCTCTAAATATGAATTATGTGATTTTTATTTCTACTGGTAAGGTACTGTTTAGCGGTTGGAGCTACCAACTAGGCGATGATGTTAGTCTATGTGGAATCGCTCTGGCTGATGAACGAAACAAACGTCAATAGGAAAGGGTTGTTGCATATTATTATAGTTCTGAATTTGTCGTTCAAATACTTCCAGTGTCGGAGAAAGGAAATTGCCTATAAATATAGATTGATTGATTAATATCACGTAAGTACGTATATTTATTATAAATTATGTTATTGATAAGCATGTCGTGAGGATAAGATTGAAGAAGGGACGAAATTTGTTTGATAAATAATCGACTGTTAATTGTACTACGCGATTCTTGTTACGCGTACCTTGGTTCGATTGGCAATATTTTAAAATCATTATAACTACAAAGCATAATTTTATATAATTGAATGAGATTTTGCAGAAACCGGTCTTCTACATACAATAATAGTATCTTGGAATATTTTTAAAAAATGTTCATTTGAAAGTAAATAGATCCATTTTTCTATGTTATTTCAAAGATGCTGCATTAAAACATTGCAGAAGGCATTTCTAACACATTCAGTTTCACAGATAAAGGCCACTTTCTTATGTGGAAAAGTTTGCTATCTGAAATAAACGAAAATTATGCTCTCAAAAATATTTATCCACTCATCTACTTTGGTATGTTTCACATATTTTCATGTAAAGTGATGTTAAAGTTAAGTTAGTTCAGACCTTCGAAAATGGATTGTGAGTAAGAAACACATTATATAAAGTAAACCAGAAAAAATCCTCTGAAAAGTTCTTACATGTTTACTTTACGTTAATACAAAAGTATTAATCAGTCAATTCCGCCACGACTCCTGAGCTGAGTCAGATACATGTGAAGTCCATAAATAAACTAAAGTTGAGAAACTAATATAGTATATTAATATATATACAATTATACAGTTATATATATTAGTATATAACTAGTATATTAGTATCGATAAAATCAAAGAATAAAAGCGAGACGAATCAATATACATAGGTTGATGGCTGGAGAAATTTGAACACATACAATGAAACATTGAAATCGATGGATATCTGTTAGAGGCTGAGAAATGAGAGAGAGAGAGAGAGAGAGAGAAGTACAGATAAAAATATGGAATTTAAACGTAGTAAAAATATTAAGTTGAGGTCCAACAGTATAAAGTTCAGTTCGCACAAATCAAATCTAACAGCAAGATAGAAGTAACTTTTGCATTTTATATTTTTGCAGTGTTATTCGAATATATAAAGAGTCCTTCAACAATTCATTAAGTCGCTTTCAAATTAGAGACCAAAATTTGTGGTCAGATTAAATTCTCATGATTTCCAGTGAAACTCCAGATTTTTAAACACATCTAGGATAATGTCAAAAGTGTAATACACATTCTTTGTTTGCCCGGGGTTAGTTTGCAAATTCGGTGGGGTTTTATTAAACATACTAGTTCGGAGTACTTTGTAATCAGGGATTCTGCCGGGATTTTCAGATGGGGGCGTAAAATTAAAATTTGGAAGGTGGACGTAGAGTTTTGCCCCGTTTTTATCAACTTTGGTCCGCAATATGTTAAAGTTGGGGGTAGTCTCGAGGATTTGGGTTGACGGGGCCGGGGTCTAGATTACTAATGCAAATTGAACATAAAAAGAAAATGAATGAATGATAATTTTTCTCCTTAATTTCTATCAGAAAGAGCAAAGATTACACATGTAAACTATATCAAAAAGAAAAGTTACAAATATTCAAAAGCAAAATTAGCATGTTCCTATACGCATCGTAAACCTAACATGTTCCTGACATGTACATATTAAACCTGTAATAGTATGTTGGTAAATTAAAGGATGGAAACAAATTTTGTCCCGAACTAATATAAACAGATTTCTTCTCTTGAAATAGCCAAAAAAGGGGGCCAATGTCTATTCATGTCTTAAAATGTGTCTCTTCTGGTGGGGAATGGAACCCAAGTTTTCAAATTAAAAGTCCAGAAAGCGAGCGATATTTCTTTCTAAGTATAATAACATGAAAAGTGCATACTTCTGATCAATCACGTGTTCTTAACTCCTCCCTGAGACTTGATTTAGACTTTTCCAACCAACATTCGTAAATCGCCTTCCTCTCTTTAGTGACTCAGGTCTGCCGCGCTCACTCCACAGTTGGAAATATTCTTCGTTTTGTATGAGAAGTAATGATTAGATTATTCACGATTGCTTTGTAAAAAATCTTCAGCTTGAACAGGATTTGAATCCATGTCGGTTTGTTTTCGTACATAAATGTCCAGCGCGTTTCCCCTACTCCATTTTGCCAACGAGCTTAACAGCTATGAATAACCAACTTTAAATGCGAGGAAAATGTCACACTGAGTCTATGTGTCACATTTTGTCTGTATGTATTGTGTGGTAAGTAAACGCATGTGTATGCATGTCCTTTCTGTCATTTCGAATTATGAAATGAATATATTATGCCAGTTTTAAGAACAAATCTAGTTTAGGGTAAGTATTACCACATTAAGATACGATCATTTATTGTCGTTTTTTTAACGTAAACCAGCCTGAACGAATCTACCATCACCAAAAGAAAATTGTCATTAAAAAATCTAGAAGTTAAGACTTCAATTAAAAGTTCTAACGGCCGGTTTCACCAACGCTGGTGAAAAAATTAACAATCCGTTAAGCGTATTTAACGTCTGATTAAGAGAAATGACTGTTTCTCCAACTCCTTGATTTCACCCAAATATTCCCAGAAAATCTAAATGAATGAAAGGAGGGAATAATTTTATTAAAAAGTACAATGTTATGCGCTAAAATCGCTGTTAATTATACTCTAGCAGCAAGATAGTAGGGCCTACTTAATCGTTTGTATGTAAATGATACCTTACTTTTTAAAATTAAAGTAACTTACAGCCAATTCGGGTTCCTGAAAGTACTTTGTTTCAGGATGCCCAATATGACTTTCCGATTCGGTGTCCCGGATTGGGGTGCGGAAAATCTGAATACTTGATGTGGAATGTAGATACAGAAAAGAAAAATAAACACACAGGTAACATGTCCCTGTAGTCCAGTGACTGAGGCCCATAGCCAGGGTTTCCTTCTGAGGATTCCGCTAGGATGTTCAGTTTGAGGGGGGTTAAAATCAAAATTGGGAGGGTGTAAGTGAAATCTTGCACGGTTTCTATCGATTTTTGACAGAATTTTTTAAAGTTGGTGGGCGGTCTCGAGGATTTGGGGATGACACCCCCACAGGAAGAGGGTCTGGGGAATTACTGCTCAGGGTGCATACTGAGAATTTTTGTTCATGCGCTCATATTTGTACCGGGTTTCGTCGGGGCAGTAATTTTTATAGGATCATTAGGTTTTCAGAAAGTTTCATGGGCAATAATGATAGGGTCTAATAATTATAATTTAGGATTTATCTTTAGACAGTAACACAGTATCCTTTAAGCGGAATTTTGTCAAGTTTAAATAGCTAACTAAAAGGGCAACATTAGATTCTATGTTTCAAATTCGAAACGCTTCTTCTTTAGACAATGCATTAAAATGTATAATATACTGTAGCCCATTGGCTGGAACAAGCATGTGACATTTCTTTTGCTTTCGAAGCTGATGGATGTTTTCATGTGTGAAATTTTAGTATGGAGCAAAAGCAAAATTTCCTTATCTTTGAAAACGAAATTCTGCTGAAATATTTAAGAAGTTGTTGAAAACCAAACTACGAACAACGTTTCCATATGAAGAAGTCAGGGAGACGCTATGGGAACTGCTCCCACCCCCCAGTAAAATTATCTTCATCTCATGAAAATCATTTATTTGTTTAACCTCATTATGATCGGTGCTCTGCCCAAAAGCAGATCCTGACGCGAAGGCCTGAGCAAGGTGAATCGTGTGTGGTTTGCAATTGCTTTCCATTGGATGCAGATAAAGTCCTAAGAATAGGACCTACATTTTAATGTGGGTCCCGAACCGCTTGTATCGCCAGCAAGAATTGAACTCGTGATCAAGGGTATGCAAGAGGGGCTTGCGCGACCCCTTTATTAAATAGTTTATTTATTGAATAGATTTGTTCCGAAACTTTTGTTCAATAGTTATAACTCTACTGTTCCAAGTCCTTTGTAAAATTATTTGAAGCAAACTTCTGCCCAGGATCCCTTAATTATAAGGCAGTGATCTTTACCAAACACTCACTCATAGGAACTGTCTAAAATAGGAAGAAATTATCTGGAGCCCCTCCCCCAAATGTTTCCGGCAACCTGCATGTTGTAGCTTGTGATCCGCTTGCAAAATGGAAATACTGATTAAAAGCATATTGTTACGAGTTTATGTCGATACTCCCCTGGGATCTGGTTGCATGTATGCTTACTACTTTGTTCTACTATTTACATTTCATGTATTACAAAAGTAGTTTGAATCCAGTTTTAATATATCATAGTAAAAAGAGCGTAAATTTTGCTTTCCCCACTCAGGAGATGGATAAAAGATTCATCTGTACTTTACTATTAATTATTATGATAATATTTTATTAGCATTCTATTGGTGATCTTTTGAATGCATCAAATTAGTTTACACAAGCCTTTAACACAAACATACACACGTAAACATAAACGCCAGCGATTTGTTACTTGATTGTGGACTGCACAATTTATTTGTTGCCAATCTTTTTTTTTCACCCTGCCAATCGAAATTCGTTTAGCCTATCAGAAATTTAGAAACCAAGTAGTTTCTTTACTTAACCATCCGTTTGTAAACGGGTAGTTAAATTCGTCACGTTAGCGTTGGTGAAATGAAAAAATAGACTGAATAAAAACTTAGTTATCAGATGGTTAAGGTATATTTAATCGACGTTGGAGAAACCGACCATAAGGTTGAGAAACAGGAATTTTGAAGCGAATTGATAATAATAGTGTAGATACTAGTAATATTAGTACAACGTTTTGAGAATCCGGCCACTAAAAGTAGTAATGGTATTTCTGGAGGTTTAGCTTCAGCTAAAGAGACTAGTCCAGTAGAAGGACGTCAGATTTCTGAGTATTGAAAGTGACTAATAGAGGTTCGAACCCCTGTTCTTGCCAAATATATTTTTACAAGGAAAATTTGAACAATCAAATAAACACTTCTGTTCGTAAACGTCGAATACAAATGAATGCGGGAACAGCGGGCCGAATTCCCTTTTTAGGAACGTCCTTCTACAAAAAGAAGACGACGATTAACGAATATTGGTTGAAAAATGCAACATAAAGTATCTTTGTGTTAACAGTGTCAATACGAAGAAGTCATTGAACTGAAGCTACCAGTTTTCTTGTACTTCCTTCACACAGAACAACTGTAACATGTGTTACGTAGAGTTTTAGAAGTGAAATGTGTGGTGCAGTGGATCCGTCTTGACCTGTCAATCATACGGCCCGGGTTCAATTCCCCAGCCATCGGCGTGTTTTCTCGACTAAAATGATAGCTTTAACTATTTGCAGAGCTCAATCAGAGATTCTTCTTGGGGTGGAGAGACAAGAAGCATCACCAGCTAGAATCAGAAAGTATACCGTATGTTTGCGTTTGTTCTTAGGATAATAATAAATCAATATAGTTTCAATGTTTTCATTGTTCTTTTTCTGTCCTTGTCTTTCTTTCCACGACTTTGTCATTTTTTTTCTTTCTGACTCATTCCCTCTGCTACACAAAATCTCTGTCATTATGTGTGTGTCTGTGTTTATTATATCTCTGGGAATTATTACAAACAATAGATTATTCGTGTCGTGAGGAAAATGGCCCGGTACTACCTCAGTCAAGATAGATGACCGTACTAGCACCTTTCGATTGCTAAGCCAATGCTAAAGTAACTGAGATACGGCTACTCGATCCATCTCGATCTCCATGTCGATCCATCCACACGGCATTAGCCCACACAGCACAATCATGTTAAATAAACTTTTATTCAGATTTTCTTAAATGTTCAATAAACGTTGAATTTTGGTTGAATTTACGTTGATTAAGAGACTATCGGATTAGTATTCTAAGAAATGTTGATTCAACGTTGAATCTAACGTCTATTCAACTTTTAATCAACGTTACGCAACGTTTATACGACGTTTAGAGAGAAGCAAAATTCAACGTTCAGGACAAATTTCGTACCTTTCCCAAAAATCCCTACTTACAACGAATATTTGAATATGTAAAGATGAACAGAGTATAAGTTTCTCAGATCGAAGCCTAGTACTTTAATGTTCAGTACGATACAATTTATGGGTTGATTCCAGAGAAAATTCTTTGATTATATGATTTTAAGCTGGAATCAACCCAAAAATTGTAATTCCAATTAAAACATATCGTACTGAACATTGAAGTACTAGGCTTCGGTCTGAAAAACCTACATTATTCTGTTCATCTGCACAGATTTAAATATTCGTTATAAGTAGGGATTTGGGGGAAAGGTACGAAATTTGTCCTGAAAGTGAAAGTTTACCTCTTTTCAAACGTGAAAATCCAACAATCAGGGTTTGATTCCGGTCGGAGAAGTTAAAACACTTTTACGTAGGCCGTAAGTCCCAGAGGTCGGCACTATCACTGAAAAGTTTCTGTAGGTTACGAAAACTTACAAACATTCAACGTTGAATCAACGTTGAATCCACCATTCTATAAGGTTTAAAACCACAATTTAATTAAACGTTTAATAAACATTTAATACTGGTCATTTAAACCGTCAACGTCACCAAAACAACGTTGTCAAAATTCAACGTTTTCAACGTTTATAAAACGTTAATTCAACATTGTGTGCTGTGTGGGAGGAAGCAATATGCCGATCAACCGAGCACCAGTTTATATATTATACTCGTTGAGTTTTCATCTTATTTATAGCTTTTAGGCACCTATGGATCACTCCCAGATAAGGTTTTGTGAAATGCGGTAGGGAGTTCGCCAGGTCCTAAATTGAAAGTACCATCCCGGTACATGCCTGGTGTGGCTGAGGAAAAGACTGGGAAAACCTAAGTTAGGACAGTCAGCCGCTGGTACCGAACCAAGGACTTCCCGAATACG
This sequence comes from Lepisma saccharinum, assembly GCA_022664845.1. NCBI lineage: Eukaryota > Metazoa > Arthropoda > Insecta > Zygentoma > Lepismatidae > Lepisma > Lepisma saccharinum. The sequence continues at coordinate 16,378 of JAGDQP010025216.1, read as the reverse complement.
AAACCAACACTCTCCAAAGTTAGGTATGATGGACGGTTGGAACAAAACGTACTCATCTCTACATTTATCACACGCATTTTTCTGGAAAGAGAAAGATCTTATTCTCTATATGATGCTCAAAGTTTCATTATTTTATTAGTATCTGTTGAATATTAACCCGTCTGGTCAGCGGGGAGAGACCTCATTAAATAGTGGATTGAATATGGCTGCGATATATTCAATCTTTTTTGACATAAAAGAAAACCTTTTATGTCATTAAATATTTTATTTGCAGAAACGACTTCGCTGAGTATACTATTAGGCCGATGGTTATGTAACTCAACTGATGTAGAACCAAACGATCGAACTTCGTGCTGAAATCTAGCGATTCGCAAAATCTTTCCACTACTGCCCCCCGGAATGTTTCTGCTAACATTTGCTTTCGGGGGGCTTCGTATGGCTTAATTGAGATCCTTTTCGGAAAACACTTATGGGTATGCAGAGAGTGTTCGATCTTGACAACGTCTGTCCAATCCCTGAACCTTCAAAATTACTGACGATATATTATTGCATTTTCACCATACACTTATCGAATGTTAGGGCCTTTATCAAACTAAAAATGAAACAGTGTCTGATGTCCTATTATCTGTCTTCATTTCCCAGACACGATACACTGTCACTGTTTGCTCGACCACATTCACCGCCTGCGCCTGCTCTAAAGATTCCCCGACTACGTGGCTTCCGATTCACGCACTGACAGCGCTATCTGTAACCGGAAACCTGTACATGTCAAAATGGACAGAAGTTTTGCACTTACCTACTATATCGAGATGAGCTCTAATTGTGATTTTGTATGATTCAAACATTATCAGTAAATTATTCGTAGTGCAACCTTTATTTGTTTTGGTCTCGATACCGTAGAATCACATTAAAGTTGGAAATGAGATAATTATCGAACGTTCCCACGTTACACACATACAAATGACATTTTTACCATATAAGACTGTAATAATTACTGCAAAATCTCATTACTCACAACATGTTGCAAAGTACTGAGTAATATACTGCTAAATCATCTAACTGCATATTAGATGAAATAATTGGAGATCACCGATGTGGATTTACAGGAAATACATCCACGTTGGATCAGATTTTCGCGTTGAAACAATTCTTAAAGAAGAAATGGGAATGCAATAGGACTGCTCACTTGCTATTCATTGATGTTAAGAAAGCATATGATTCTATAAAAAAGGAAAAGTTATGCAATACCCTGCTACGATTTAGAAAGAATTGATGTACGATGGAGAGCCAACTTGCATTTAAAACAAAAAAAATTGAAGATGTAATGTGAATATAATGGGGCAGATCCCTGGATGTTCATATGTTTTAAGAAAGCACATATTGTTCTATGAAAAAGGGATATGCATAAAACGTCCTGATAATTGTATTTACGAAATAAAAATGTTCATCTTGTGAGGATGTTCCTCAGCAACTCCATTTGCAGAATACGTAAAAGTAATAATATATCATATAGTTTAGAGATACCCAGTGGTTTAAAACAAGGTCGCCGCTAATTTTTATATTTGAGTTAGCATATGAGATTCTAAAAAAAATAAAATAATATAAAAACTCACTAACATTGAATGGTTTAAACTAAATTTCAGTATACGCTTATGCTGTAGATTCAATAGAAGAGTTATTAATGCATTACAAAGTAACAACGATTTCTTAGTACTTGCTTCCAAGGAGATAGGTCTGAAGATGAACGTAGAGAAAACAAAATACATTATAACAAACCGAACCTTAAACGGCGAATGAAATAGAAGCAGTGATAATAGAGAAATTGAATAAAATAAAATATCTGGAAACATATACAAGCAACTACGAGGTCATGGAAGAGATACAAGTCGCTTAGCATCGGGCAATTCATGTTTCTATTTAGTCCGGGAACTCATAACTTCGCGGTTAATATCAAGAAGGCTGAAATTGAAAATAAAAAGAGAATGTTTGTTCTGCCGATAATACCATGCAGTTGCGAAAGTTGGAGTACCATTTTGACAATGAAATTTAATTATATGTGTTCTGAATTAAGGATTTGCTGTAACGGGTAGTAATGATCCGAAAAACGAAGAAGACTGTATAATGAAAAACTTAATTTACTGTGTGATACACCTGATTATTATAAGAGGAAAGCAAAGACGATATTCTATCGTGATTGGTAAGCCCTTTCAAACACCGATACGTCGTTGAGTTGACAATATTAGAAGAGATCTTAGAGTAGTCATGTTCGTGATTGCAACTGGATTGATCTTGTCTAGGATAGAACCTAGTTGGGAACGTTTGTTACTCCTATGTTGAACCTGTGAGTTCCATTAGCCCTCAGATTAGTTAAAATAATAGTTTTACATATTTCTGAAGAATATCCGACGACAGCATACTTTACAATATAAATAATATTAAAGGGATCAACTTCACAAATAGAACCCCAAGGCTAAAAGTAAATTACATCGGATATGCTCAGAGAAATACAAATATCTTATTCAAAATACGCTAAAATATATAATATTTCTTTATAAAATTATCTATAAATTAGCTTGTAACACGTACAAGCATAAAAATAGGGGCGAGACGCTCTCAGCAAATATTTAAAAAGCTAAGTCAATATGCACATCATTTTATATCATCGTCCCAAACTTTGAATTTAAGTGATAACAGTGTTACAAGTTATGCTTAAGAGTTACTTTCCAATTGTTAGTGCATTCTAAAAACGATTTTGAAACAAAAATTCATTTCGTCCTTATTAATGCTGTCCTGGGTACAAATATATGTTGTTAAAAGTTTACTTATGGAAAAAGTGGCATTTTAGGCACATATAGAAATAAAAATGAAATTAGCTTTTAATTTTCGACCTGACAGAATACCGAAAGGCTGCAGTACTCCTTCAATATGATGCTCAACATTTTTAGCGCGTATTAAATATAAATTAACAGCTTTAGTGTTTCCAAAGAACTAAAAACAAACGAAAGTATACTTTACTGAAAACTATGTAATGTCATGAGGATGGGAATTTGAGCTATTAATTTTGAACTAATTAATTAAACTCAATTGAAATTAATTAATTGTAATTAATTAAATTTAATTAAATATGAACTATATAATCTTTCAAATATTTCTAGTTACATAAGATTCAGTTAAAAATTAATTGTAAAATTTGCACCCTAGAAACAACACTAAAAAGTAATAAATTTAAATAAGTAACTGTAAAAACCATCAATTCCATAACAAAAAGCAATAAAGAGAACTCACCTTATAACAGTTTTTACGCTATTCGTCTCTCACGTAAGCTTTTAATTTCTAAGTGAGCGATTTGCACAAGCAGTTATATGTTCTTGACATTATTTTGATAAGATTACAATTGTCTGATAAGTTAGAATAATGTATCATCAAAAATAGATACGTGTCATACTATTTTGTTATCTGTCAAACGTTGTTGCATCTGCAAGAGAAACGAGATATCTTTCAAGGACAAAGACATTCTTTTATTTAACTATTTCTTTCAGAACTGAAGAATGCAACAAAGAAAGCGGGCTGTCTAATAAACTTTTGCATGTTTACTAGTGGTAGACAAAGGCAGCTAAACTCTTGGAAAGTTTCAATAAAACTAGCAAATAATACCCAAGTTACAGAGGCTTTTGTAATATTAAATATACTGGAGTAAATTGTATATTTACAAGGTAACCAAAAACTTTTTTTTTCGTTTTTGACCTCCCTTTAGTCATGTGCTCACAAGGAGGAAACGTGCCTGCCAAGCGACCGGCAGTTAGTCTGATCGACCTTCAGTAATACAGGCCCGGTTCTCACACACAACAGTCATAACTCGTCTAGTGTAAAAGAGAAAGCAGCTCTGTCGCGTGTGTTTGATGTATGATTTTAAAGTGAGCATGCCAGCTGCTGCATTAAATTACCGCATATGCCAGGCATTTGATGTGAATGCCGTTAACGAACGCACCGCCAGGCATTGGTTCTAGAAATTCCATTCCGGATGTGAACCTTGCTGATTAACCTCGCAGTGGACGACCACATGGGTTGGATGACGAGGCCCTAAAAGCAGCCATCGAGGAGGACAGTGGTCTAACGTACGATGATCTTGCAGAAAGTTTCCATGTTTCCGCTGAAACAGTCGAACTGCACCTGCATGGGATAGGAAGTCATACAGATTAAGCAACTGACTACCTCACACATTGTCGGCAGCCAACAAGGACCAACGAGTTACAACCTGTTTGTCCTTGCTCACTCGGCACCTGAACCAATCGATATTTGATCGCTTCCTTACTGGCGACGAAAAGTAGGTCCTCTATGACATTTTAAAGCGTACTAGATATTGGTTGTCACCGCTTGATCCTGTTCCTCAAACCTCAAGACCACCTTTGCACCCACGAAAGTTATGCTCTCTGTATGGTGGACTTGTCGCCAAGTGGTGCATAACGACCTCCTTCCACCTGGCCAGACCACTACTGCTGACCTCTACTCACAGAAGTTCCAAAGGGTGCACCGTGCATTGCGGCAAAAGGAGCGGGCATTGGTGAATCCCAAGTGTATGCTGTTCCTTAAAGACACTGCCAAGCCACATGTGGCAAAGAGGATCCGAGAGACCCTTCAGCAACTTGACCGGGAGGCATTGTGCCTTGAACCATATTCACCAGAATTTGGGCCTACATATTATCACCTGCTTCATTCTCTCGACAACCTCTTCCGTGGGGAATCCTTCGCCAATGAGGGAGTCCTGCGCAATGCAATCTCGCACATCTCTGCCTCAAAGACCGCCGAATTTTGTCGGCAGGGTATTGTGCAGTTGCAGGAACGTTGGCCAAAGGTGTTGGATACTGACGGAGCTTACTTCGAAACCTAAAGGTACGTACCACCCACTGTATTGTGTTTTTTTTTATCACTGGTCTAGAACGGCAAAAACTGTTTTGGTTATCTTGTAGACCAAAAAATGCATTTTACGAGAATTCACCTTTGACGTACATTTTCCCTTCTTAACCTGTATTGTTCAACTTCCAATTCACTTAATGCCCATTGTTAATTTGATTGCTATATTTAGAAATTCAATATCAGTTTCTTAATATTATTCAAGGAGCTAAAAATAAAAATAATGGGATATTGTCGAATTAATGAAAAATAAATATACGACTGTAATAGTATTACTAATGTTTTCGTTGAAATTAATTCTGCGATTGAGTTAGTGGGGGGGGGGCATTAGAAAATATAGAAATATTATGAGTGTTGGAAATATATCTGGGTCTTACCAACACCAGTACCTCTGGTTTATAGTTAGTAGACGAATCTGCAAAAAATAACATAATATAATTAGTAAAGGGGAATCTGCAAACAGAAAATGGTCCATGTGAAGGAAGCAACTTTACAATTACCACCTTCAGGCTGAATGTAAATCGCATAAGATATCCTCAGAAATGGACAGCAATGCATAAGACCTACAGCTGTCAACTATACGTGTTCCGCTAAATAATTGCATAGAGCAGTAAAGATTAAGTTTGAGTTCTCCTACAGTAAAATATTCCTGAGGCAAGTCCCCCATTCTTCACAGTCTTAATAATAAAGCTAAGAAAAACGTAATAAATGTCTTCTTTAAGAATAGCAGTAGAATCCATCGATAGACACAGTGTTGCATAACTGCACATCAACACGGACAAAACGACATTTGATTATTCGTAATTGATTGAATTGTTATTTATTTCCTAAACATACTGGAACTAAGGACGGGACTTACCCTTTAACGTGGACTCCGGACCACTTGTGTCCCCACTGAGAATCAAACACAGTATCCCTTGATTACAAGACAGCGAGCCTTACAACTTATTGATCCAATATATAACTATGAAGAAAACGATATTCCATCGAGTGAACAGAAAATTCGAAGACATATATAGAGTTTTAAAGATTTCAAACCTGCTCTATCCAAAAACGCCTACTCATAAATTGTGAAATGGATAAGCAAAGTATTCTCTAAGGGAAGTAGGAGGTCTCCTAAAATTATCCGAAGCAAATCTTAATATAAAAAGAGTACAATCTTCCTGCAACTAAAAATAATTCGGTTGCAGTAAGTCAATATCTAAAACAGATTTTGTTTGTGGAACATTTTCTTTGATTTACAATGGTTGCATAAGAAACAGGAGTCGTTAAGGTATATTTCTATAAACATGTCGTATAAATTTTATGAGAAAAAGTGGCTGCCATTGCACGGTTAGATTGCTGTGATTAACTTTGTCATCTGAACTCAGAAAACTCGTCTTATTCCTGCTTATTTTGACCCACCTTTATTCCAGATAAAGTCTGGGATACCTACTTTCTTAGGAAAATACCTTGCACACCTTTTACACAGTTTTGCAATATGTATGTTTGAATAAAACATGTTTGACGCCTCTGAGGGTACCATGGCGTCTCTGTTTAACTGTTAATTGTATTTGAAATATTAAGCTGTAAACTTTATTTCCACACAGTTTTAGCAACTTGCAACGCCGAAATGAAACATTTGTGAACTCCCGATGGTCTATACTTCTCTCTGTATTCTGTACACTTTCGGTTCTTTCGTTGTATCGTTATCTCATCTGTAAATTTCTTCATTCTTACTTAATCTTCAAGAAACTGGTAAGTAAATTTGTTTGTGATAAAATAATCCCTCCTTTAATATATATTGCTAAAATTCCTCTTATGATAGGAAAAAATGGATAAACAATATGAAGTTTTATTTTCGTGATCTACCCTGAGAATGTTTTGAGAGAAAACAAATGTTCAATTCAGGCTTTCCTTGTATTTTTTATTACTACTATTTCGAATAGCAGGGATGTCCCTGTGTCAGATGGAAGAATATAAGTGGAATGTAGCAGAGATTCTTGATGTACGAACACAGAGGAAGAATGAAGCACAAAGAGATGAACACGCTAACATACGTGTATTAAAGAATCTAAAACCGAGCAATTAGCATATGGTTTATTTATCCTAACAATAATAATATTGAAGCCATGGGATGTAGCGGAGAGATGGGAACATTTGAACGGGGAGTACCTTCGAACATTGGAGATAAATTTTTATTAATAAAAATATTTAAAAAAGATAGTAAGTAGAAAACACTATGCCACACAGCTGTCATTGTTTGTTGCCATTTCTATGCGTTACCTGGCGAAGAACGGTGCTTGATATAATTTGTGTGTCCTAAAGTAAAATTTATTGTAAGAGATTGTTAGCTTTTGGAGAGAAGAGAACTATAGCTTCTTCTTCCCGTTTAACGTAGGAAATAACCACATTCCTTCACGTGTTAATGAATGTAACTTCCGGTTTAGATGGGTCACTTTATTTCAAGTACTGGAAGTTACAAATATCACGATTGGAGAGAATATACGCGATTTTATTATTTTGATTTTTGTAATGGACTGATCTCAAACAGATGTAAAAGTAAATTCTCTGCAGTTATAGTCCATGTTCTGGACACGTTTTCAAGACCAACGCGGCGTTTATTATAGAAGAGTTTTATGCAAAAGTTTCTTACTACCATAGTATCGTAATATGGTTTAAACTAGTTAGATCTGCAATTCTTCCAACAATCACCAAGTTCTTTGATGCAATTTTAACCTCACAAGTATTATTTTTATAAAATAGTCTGGCAGTACTAACATTTGCAGTGCTCAGGTTGTGAAAATCTCAAAGTACTTGCATTTAATAATATCGTAAAGAAACAAACTTTTAGACGCCTTAATTGCCACCGCAATGGCCAGTGTAACTGAGTCTGGCATTGGTTTATTTAATTTATTACGTAGAGACAGGTAGAGCGAATGAAAGGTTCGTAGCTTGTCTTTTATCCCTTCGCCTTTTATTATAAAAATTACAAGTTAATAAAAAGAGTCTCCCAAACAAACTATCGGAGACTAATTCTTGAGCTACAAAGTATCTCAAATTACATTCTTTCTCTTTCATACAGTTTCATGTGTTGCAGTTGACGTTGGCCCAGACAACGGGTTGTTGTCTGGCTGAGAAAGAAGGCCTTTAGCTTGTAGCTGGCTGGAGCCATAAAGGAAAAGTCCTATCTCGTAGCAGATCAGGACTTGGGAGGTTTATTGCCTATCCCGTGGCGGTTCAGGCGATTACGAAATTGGCCTATCTCGTAGTAGATCCGGCCGGTTAGGTAGGTTGGTCCATCCCTTAGCAGATTGAATCAGGGAGAGGGAGAGGAGTTGACATGACTATCTCTGGGATTGAATTAGCCCTTTCTGAAGTGCTTCGACGCTTTTTATTATCTTCTGGACTGCTGACTCTTCAGTTCCTGGTCGACGTATTGCATCTTCTGCTATCTTCGGTTGAGTGTTGTCGACTCTCTCCGTCTACTATTACGACCATTTGTTTTTGGTAGTAGCACGTGCTACTTACTACGCACTTCTACTTATTTGGAAACAAAGAGCACGTGGCTTGTCGTATATTACAATAGCGCAATCCACGACACTTTACAATAGTTATGCTAAGTTCGTCACAGGTAGGTTTAGCTAAATGGAAGGGATATGAATAATTGATTTTCTTTTAAAAAAAACATGCAGGCAACATTGCACTACTACACAAATCAAAACTGTTTCGGCTCTGCTTGTACTCACCAGTGTTCGCTATTGTATATTTACCTTCCTCGTACAGAAATGCTTAATTTCAACTATTATGATATTTAGATGTAAGCAGTCTGGGGGCAAGCTCCCTCGCTCCTTACGAAAGTTTCTTTAGCATATACACACAATTGTTCTCTATTATATTTTGCCTTTCCCGTCAGAGAAACTATTAGCAAACTCTTTATCCCGCTGACAACTTTCCTTTGTTGCTGCACGTACATTCTAGCTACTTTTTTCATGACACTTCACACATGTCTGTACAGATTATTGTTCATGAGATATACTTTTGTCATGTGCAGGCAACGCTGAAAACAGGGTTCCTGGGGAGCGGGAATATAAATAGTATATTCCTAGGAACTTCATATTGAGTTGAACAATGTTTATATTAAGTTTGGTGCTACTATAACTAAAATATTGGAAGCAAGCTGAAAACAACATAATTGTTTAGAAAATAAGCTCGTAACGTAGATCCTCTCAATGGTTAATATTGTACCGAATAATATTTTCGCTAAGTTTGGCGCAATTGACATTGAACTGAATTGGAACAATTTAAATAATTCATTTATTTTAGAAATTATTAGAAAATTGACTGGGAACACCGAACCACTACACCAATTAGGACAGTTTCCAGGAGCTCTGAGCTTGTTTAATAAAGAAGTTTCCAACGACACCTCAATCATCTCTCTACACCTTGTTCCTGAGAGTAAGTTTCTGGACACGGACGGAGCGACATAAAGCTGGATTACAAGGTTCTTCTTTGGTATATGTTCACTATCAAGGAACCTGAAAGTTCCAGGTAACATTTAAAATTTTCAACTTCCAATCTGGACAATCACTCCAGGTCAGACCTGGAAGCTACAAATATTACTATTCGATAGAGCATACCCGATCAAATGATTTCAAGTTTTGTTACTTCATATATCCAAATATCTGAACAATTACTGACTATATATGAGCTGTCAGAATGAACCAAATCTGTTTTAGGATACCAGCAGAAAGAATAAAGAACAACAGCATCCCCCTAGAAAATAAATGTGAAGAATAGCATCCTTGATGACTATAACAAAAATAAAACTATATTTTTTATATGGATTAGTCTAGTAACTTTGGACTTCGGCCCGTCACGATTCGCCCATTTACAGCCAGTTAAAATCCACACCCATGCCCCTGCCGTGACTCGAACCCGGAACCTTCGAGCCGATGGTCTACCGCCGCAGACCGCTCGATCACCCGGCCGGCACTATAACAGTAGATAGAACTAATCACGCTAGTACACAATACAGGCGTATAAGAAAAACTTTGCTTCCAATTAATAAATAGGAAGCCATAACTTCGTCGCATAAGAGGCATTGTGAACCAGTGGTCAATCCTGCGAAGTACTGCATAGTGTAGTACTTAAAATGACGAACTACGAATTTCAAGTTTCATGTTCAAATCTCACCACAAATAATTGTAACGTAAATCCAAGTTCAACTGAAGACAAGAGAAAAAAAATAACAATTTCGAAACGTAGTAAAAATAAGAGTTTAAATGCCGTGTCAACTACACCGTGTCACGTTTGGCAAAATTCATGCTCAGTGCATAACTTCGTCGATTTAGGCACGAGCTATTACATTTTTTGCGACTTAGTGTCCGGTTATCAATTGCCAATTCTTTTACACACAGTCGTGTCTACCCCCAGAACAGGTATGCTGAAATATATTAGAAAACCATGTAGTGACGTCGAGTTTGAGATGAAAGTGCCATAGTGCAGTTTTTCTCCGAAGTATAGCATAGTTATATAATCAAGAAAGCAAAGTACAACTATATATGACGCTAGTCTGTGGTTCTGGAACGGAGGCTATCCAATATCGTAATACAATCGGGGAGTTGCTGTGAATAAAAGACAAGGTCGATCTAAATTGAGAGCTTCGATGCTTCTCTCCGAACATATCTGACCAGCGTGGGCTCTTCCAGCAGAGGTCTCATCGAGTAATGCATTAAATTAGGCTGCGAATTATGCCAAGAGTGTTGCAAAAGAACACCGACAAACTTATCTGAAGAGATGAAACTAACACAAATATATATATATATATATATCATTGACGGTACATAAACGCGTAGTTTCAGCGTTGTAGGCTGCCAAAATGTAGTGAAAATTAATTTTAGAGCTTGATATTCTGAATACCATTACTTGATGAAGTGAAGCGGAATCTTACACTCAAATACTTCAAACCTTCTGTTTCGAAAGTTGTAACCGTGAATTTTTATCTGGCTCGATGAGTTATGAGAAGTCTTATTACAGCACAGTTCAATTTTCACTTCTGTGGTACTTAAGATCAACCCGACCGTACACACTTATGCTTTTGCTATGATATCGTTGCCCTAGCAGGGCTGGCACCATCGTAGGAATCCGCACAAGGTCAATAATCACTACGATGGGTAACACCCGCCGAACACAACCACTATCATAAAGCAAAAGACCAAGTGAAAATTGAAACCGTGCAGGAAACACCTAAAGGGAATTCACTGCAGCAGGAATCTTACACTGAAAAATATCAGGAAGAAAAATCAAAGGGTTACATAAGATTATGAGACTCAGTGTTGCCAACCTTGGTGAAATTACGGGTGAAGAAGAAATACGTGCGTGTGAAAATTTTGTGCGCTAACAGTTAGATTACCGTACATTAACATACGCAGCGTGAAAACGCCCTCGTTTATTCCAAGAAGAGTCAGCATTGTGTTACCTTGCGACTGAGGATATTGGTTACGATGGTGAGGACACGAGAAGCCCGGAAATGCCAAGCAGGAGATGGAAACATGTCCGCGATGGATCAAAATACTTCTGCGATTCACAAAGAAGTTGATATAAAAGTTAGGGGAGAAACGATTCCGTATCATCCTAAATTATTTTCATTCCAAGAAGATATGGGAAATTCGAGTGTGGATGTTAGTGACATTAGGAGTTTACCAGCTTGCATCAAGGAAGATAAGTCATCGATAATTGACAGTGATGCAACATCTCTTTCAACGGAATGTAATATGTTTGCAACGCTCCTTCAACAGATTTATGCTTCATATAAAGAATTAATGGCGCAATTGGTGCGTGAGATGAAAGCAGAAATCAAATCATTTCAGCAGGAATTGAAGGTAGAAATAAAATTATTACAGCTGGAATTTAAAGGGAAAATGGTACAAACGGTTAACGATCATCTGCGAATTGGTCAAGATTGTAAAAAGGACAAGCAGATAGGGCACATACAGCATCAGTTGCAAGAAGCTTGGCAACAAGTTGCTGCTGCATTGCAAGACTCCACGAATTCAAGCGGTCTACAGAGTCACACATTACAGGCACTTCAGGATAGGCTAAACGAAAAAGAAAGTCACCTAGAGAGGCTACAGAGAACTCATCGAGAAGAAGTTTCACAGCTTCGGGAGAAATTGCGAGCAACAGAAGCTGAAAGAATTTCGTTATCAGAGCAGCTCAGCAACACTCAACAACAGATGAGTCAGATTCAATCCAACATGGCGGAGCTTCAACATCAGCTGGAACGTTCTCGGGGAGAGACAAAAGAAGCTCGTCAGGAATCGGATCAGTACCGAGTGAGGGCGCAGAGAATTCTTCAGGATAAGGAAAAATTGACCAGAGAGTTAAGAAGAGATTCCAGAAAAGATGAAAGTATTGATGTAAAAGAGGGAACGACTAGCAATGAGGCAAGACAGTTAATGCGAAAGGTTGATGATAAAACTACTACCAAGTTGGAAGTGACACAAATTCCGTCCGTGGATTTTAGAAGCCAACAAGACCAGTTGAGCAATGATTGGAGAGTATCAGTACAAAACTCTGAGTCGGTAGGAGAAAAGAGTCACGTTCAAGAACCAGAAGTTGCTCAAAAGGGAACAAGAATCCCCGAACACGATTTGCATTGCCATGATAATGATGAACGAAGCAGTACTGCACGATATAAAGAAATGGTTAAAGGAAAAGAGTTTGAGATACCGGTCAATAGTTCAGCTCAGCAAACTAATCGGCTCGAAAAGGAGTTGCCAAATGATCAGACCGAATGTGAGCAGCGAGATAGTAAACTTCATAGAGCTCAACTGATGGATGGTCCTAGAAGATGGGGAAGTAGCAGCGGAGAATCATCCGGAGAGGACCAAGCGGTAGGTCAGGACACGTCCGGAAACATAAGGAGTCGGCGCAGAATGAATCTTAAACGGTGGCTATCGGAGAGTGTACTAGAAGGTACGGTGAAAAGGACCAGAGTGGTGCCTGCCCATCCTCCTGAAGTAAGACCACGTTGGAAGCAGGAAAGTCGAACCTTAAGTTTTGGAGACAGTCCAGGACAACCCATGCAGTATCCCGGAAGACGAACGCACAGAAGGCATCCATCTGCTAAATGTCATCAAAAGAAGAAGGACGTGAGCAGAATAAGAAGTGGAGTGCAGCCGAGGGGGTTAGGACTGAGTGGAAACAGCAGTTGGTTTGAAACAACTAATCAAGGTTCATCATCATCATCGTCGGTGAATTTATGTGAACAAAAATCTTGGAGCTACAGCACAAGTCAAAAGAAGCAGCTTAAAGTCAAAATGAAGGACCATTATTTGGGTATGTCTGGTGAAATCCAAGCTGAGATTTTAAACCAGAAGGTCACTGGTTTGATCGACACCCAGCTCGACTACTCATTTTGTAGCGAACAAGTTTGGAATGGAATTAAGAAATCCGGTTATCGCCTGGATGCCGTACCTTTGAAAGAACTTATTCTACTGGATACGTCAGGAATAGAACCATGGAGATTTTATGGAAAAGTTACCTTACCGTTAGTGATTGACCAAGTAAACGTTTATCATAAAATGATCATCGTGAGTGGATTGAGTTATGATTTTATTCTGGGAAAGAATTTCGTGAAAAAGTATAAGGGACGTTTAAATGTCAAGAATAGAGAAATTATGTTTATGTTTCATCGAGTGAAGGTGGTTTTACCTGTAGTGATCCAATGTCACGAAGAGACATATGCGAATTATAATTGGATTGTTTGGGGACAATAATATCGCTGTTATCACCAATCATTCAAAACCTAACATTGTATGTTGGCTCATGAGTACTTTAGAATATGTATATATTTCCTTTTCATAACTTTTTGTATCATTGTGTAAGTTATATATTATGTTATGTTCTTTTTGGTATCCTTAGAGTGACTACATAATGGAAACCAGCGGGAAAATCGTGTACGAATATTATCAGCGTGTAGCTACCCGATTGAAGTCGTATGAGACAATCATTACAAAGGAAATACGGGAATCAGGAGGGACAATTGTGCAATTCCAGAAAGAGGCATATAAGATGATTATGTTCCGTTATTATGCAAGCTGGACTAACGCCATACCGCAATGGTGTCCTGAACCTCATCGAGAATTAGCTAGACGAGAATGCATCAGGTTGTTAAGAACTCTAGAAGCCAGGATCCATGCTGTCATGAGAAACGACTGGGACCATGAGTATCATCTAGTGGATCTTGATCCGAATTTCAAAGCGAATCAAGCAGTGTTGAATAAGGCGATGCCCTTGAAGAACTGTTCATCCCCTCAACTAGTCACTTCAGTGGGAGAAGACCGTAGGGAGGACCATGGTGCAGCCTCATCTGTCTTATGTGTGGGAGAGACACCAGAATCGTTAAACCCTCTGCCTATGAATGTAGTGTTACCAGCCTCCTCCACGATGGGAACAACTTCTAGTTCGACACCGGAACCTAAGTTATCGCGTCGGAAGTTGCGACACCGCAAGCAAATACGACGCAATCGAGGGAAACAGCGACGAATTGAAAGGGAAAGGAAAGCTGCTATTGCCAATGGTCGAACTAAGATAGACACTGTACACGAGAAGAGCGCGTTGTGTGTAGTGATGTGATTACAGAAATCAATAAGACTTGTCGATAGTGGTTAACAACCAATTATGATATTATATATATTTATTCATAAAGTAAGCTCATTTGAATATTAGAGCAAATGTCCTAAGTATTTATGTGTTGAATTGTATCGCTAATAGAGGCACAAGGGTGTCCCATCGGGCGCCATATGTGGCAGTGTACGTCATATAGCCACAAATGACGAAATATGTTTATTATTCTTCAATTGTAATTCTTAAAAGGACCATAGATGGTGTCGTCAGTCTTATAATGTTTCAGATAAAGTTTAACTAAACGTTTTGAATATTCTTAAAGTTCTTATTATGTTTAATGAAAACTATCATAATAAATGTTTGGAGTATTTTAATTACGAATATTGTTATATAACTACAAACAGTAAACAATGTAAGTTTGCTACTCCTAGTTGTTTAACATACTTTCTGTATAAAACCGAGCTCCGATGCATTCGGTACAGACGTGTATTGACATATAAAATACATTGATCTTGCAAATGTTAACCGTTTGATTTTTATTCCTGATATTTTTCAGTGTAAGATTCCTGCTGCAGTGAATTCCCTTCAGGTGTTTCCTGCACGGTTTCAATTTTCACTTGGTCGTTTGCTTTATGATAGTGGTTGTGTTCGGCGAGTGTTACCCATCGTAGTGATTATTGACCTTGTGCGGATTCCTACGATGGTGCCAGCCCTGCTAGGGCAACGATATCATAGCAAAAGCATAAGTGTGTACGGTCGGGTTGATCTTAAGTACCACAGAAGTGAAAATTGAACTATGCTGTAATAAGACTTCTCATAACTCATCGAGCCAGATAAAAATTCACGGTTACAAAGTGCATACTTAAAAATCGTTCAATGGATGCGCAAGGGATTTCCCAAAGAAAGTAGTGTATAGGTGTACATTAGGACCCGACCTTGCTCGACTTCGACCTCGCTTACTCACTTCTACCTCGACCTCGCTCAATCTCGACCTCGCGATCTCACTTCGACCTCGGCTTCGCTCAACCTCGACCTCGCTCAACCTCGACCTCGCTCAATCTCGACCTCGCGATCTCACTTCGACCTCGGGTTCGCTCAACCTCGACCTCGCGACAGGGCTTCGACCTCGACCTCGCTCAAACTCGAACTCTCGACAATACTCCCACCTCAACCTCACTCAACCTCAAACTCGCGATCTCATTTCCACCTCGACCTCAAACCGTGAGATCGAGGTCAAATGAGGTCGATGTAGGACCTCGCGAGGTTCAACACCTCTGTTTTTCAGACATTCTCTGAAGTAAATTTAGGTCGAGATAGGTACAAACAAGGCGACTTTCCGTACGGGTATTGAGAGCTAAACGGAATCAGTAGCATCTAATTGTAGAACGAGTCACATTTACTGATGAAAATTAGAACAAATGCTTCTTGAAATGTATACAATTTACTACTGCTTGTTATGCAGCTACGAATTTTTGTAATTGTCAAGCAAATTAAATCTCTTTGAGATCTGAACTTGTCCCAAACAAATTATTTTTAGTTACTGAAAGGTAGACTCATTAATGATTATTTGTATGCATATTTACTTCAGAGAATATTGGGGAACCCACATTTCTTTTGTGTAATCCCTGGCGCCCCCATTGTACAATTTTTGAAAAAGTAGGTGTGAAGTCTTTAAAGGTACCTTGCCCTGCTAGTCTTGCGGTAAATGGAATTAGAAATATTTAGCTCTAAAGTTCATTTTCCTCTGCCCCCAATTGCACCACGATGCTGGGTGGGCACCGTTTCAGAACCTCATGCTTTGGAAAAATCACAGTAAATAACGGTAACCAGTATCATATATATATATATATATATA
>JAGDQP010025215.1:0-27129 GCA_022664845.1 Lepisma saccharinum | reverse complement strand
GTAATTAATATCTTGTAGCTCCCGAGGTAATTGTGCACAAAGGCTGGGAATGCGTGCACAATCGTGCACGGACGACGCACAATAGACTGAGATGGTTTTTAATCAAATTTGCGTTTATAGGGATGCTGCCATTTACTTAGCATAGGTGTAATTAATGTGGTGTAGCTCCCGAGCTAATTGTGCACAAAGGCTGGGAATGCGTGCACAATCGTGCACAAACGATGCACAAAAGATTGAGATGGTTTTTAATCAAATTTTTTCGTTTGTATTGACGCTGCTATTTACTTTGCATAGGGGTAATTAATGTGTTGTAGCTCTGGAGCTAATTGTGCAATAAGGTTGGGAATGCGTGCACAATCGTGCACAAACGATGCACTAAAGATTGAGATGGTTTTTAAGCGGATTTTCTTTTGTAGGGATGCTGTCGTTAACTTAGCATCCCCATGAATAACATGCTGTAACTCCCTATTTAATTGTGCACAAAGGCTGGAAATGCGTGCACAATCGTGCACAAGCGATGCACAAAAGATTGAGATGGTTTTTAACCGAATTTTCATTTGTAGGGATGCTAAGTTAATGGACCTACGGTGCTTGCTTGCTAAGTTCCTTTTTTACGTAACTTTGAGGGAAAATTTCATTTGTTGTCTTTACGGAATTTTTTCTAGTTTTCAGGAGTTAACTAGATATATCTGGCAGTGGCGGCGTAAGGGGGCTAGCGGTGCACTTGTTGGTTGCCGACACAAGTGAATAATCGCTTGTTATGATTAATCAATGGAGCACATCAATGGTGGTAAGTGACGTAATAGCTATGTCACCTCAGAACTCTTTATTTGTGTGCTTGACAGTAAACCTGATACGCATGACAGTGTCCCTGATGAGCATGAGACACCACATTCTAAGAAATCATTTTTACATAAAAGTTACGCAGAGTGAGCTAGAAGATATATGTTTTGGCAAGCTAGTTTTTCCGCGGGCGTCGAAATATCGGCAAATAAGCTATTCGGCCAACAATAGCAGTTTGCGCTCACTATTTTGTTCGCAAACGGGCATCAATCATCTTGACTTGCCCCCCGACCCCAGATTGGCTTACGCCGACACTGAGTTGTGCAATAGTTGAGAAATAAAAGTAGGTTTGTAGTTTATTTGGAGTTCGAGCGTTGGCATAATGTCTTTTTAACCTACGTATTTTTTGGCGGAAAGAAAATAAACAAGTTTACAGATTCAACAACACTTTTCCGGGAATCAGAAAAATAATTTCGAGAGCCTATCATTGAAAATCGCTTGCTTATAGCAGGCACGTTTCTACAAGTTGGTTTCACGGGTAACCAGCTTCTTCGGGAGGTGGGGGGAGTCCGAGGTCTATATGTGTGTGAAATTTACGTAAAATGCGTATGATTTTGCAAAAATATATACTAATTTTACTAAAAACAATCTGAATTCCGGGGAGGGGGGAGTCCGGACTCCCACCTTCTAAATTATCAATGGCTTAAGTAGTCTGAAAATGCCTCTATACGGACACATTGCTCAGCATGTCAAACATTTGGAAACCGCTGCCCTAAACTATGAGTCAAAAGTTTGTAAGAAAGGAGAGTTTTGTTAGCCATTAAACAAATATCAAGAAATATTTCACTTTCTATTAATGAAGCAAGGTTTTGAAAAACGTTAGCAAATCTGACAAGATAAAAATATATATCTTTATAAATGATTTAAAATTAAAACACTTGATTAATATTTGCTCTGATTGTACTATATGCATACTTGGAATTAAAATAACTGCATCGATCATGTAGTTCATTCAGTTACTAGCAGAAGGCAGTGATGGTCATTAGTAAATTAGACGCTTTCTAACTTCTTGAAAAGTTGTCTTATTTGGCATTCATTTATTAGTCTGGATTTGCAGAACCGAAGTTGAATCACATTATTTAAAGAAACAAATGTGTCAATACAATTGATCCTCATCTACAATTTAATAATTCCTGTCTTCATTAAATTCTTCAAGTATTTAATTTATTACCAAAACCTAAAATTATTAATTCCCGTTAGGTTACAAAAAATCCCTTTGCGGGTGGAAAGGCGAGGGAACTTTACAACTTGCTGGGAACTAATATTTTTTCGACGAAAAATTTAATTTTATTGTATAGCTATAAATCAGGACAATACGTTTCACACAAATACGTTACGAAATTCTGCTTATCATTACAAGTCAGTGAATTTATACGATGCTTCAATATATTTATTTTTGAGAAAAGAAATGTCAACTATAGACATGCGACAATCTTTTTGTCCATAGCTGTAAATGGTGCTAAAATTGTAGAAGATTTATCTTGCACACATGAAGAAGCGAACACACACATTATGCTGCTTCCGTTTCCTATCAAACAGTACTTTGTTTTTCTAATGATACTGATGTACTAGTCCTTTTCTGGTGTACTGTACAAACAGATTAAGGCAAGTAACTAACTAACTCTATGGCTTATGGAACTCGCAAGTTCATCGCCGCAGTAAAAAACGTTCGCCATTGGATTCTATTCTGGGCAATATCAAGCCAGTTTTCATCACGAACACCTACTACTCGAAGATCTCTTTTAATATTGTCCTCCCAACGACGTCTCGGTCTTCCCAGTGGCCTCTTTCCATCCGGCCTTCCAACCAGGATAGAATATAATCGTTTTCCCTCCATCCGAGGACTGCCGTAAACATGAACATTGAAAAATGTGAGATAAACTATTTCTTGGTTTTTAAACTTTGGTGATGGTGGGCCACACAAGTCACAATGTCTTCAGTCTACATTCACGACAAATGATATAGTCATACAAATAAGTCCCTGAGCATGAAAATGAGAGAGATGAAAATGATTCTTATCCTATAATAAATTTAACTTGATTGCTCTTGATGAAAAATATTAAAAGTAAATGTGTGAAGTTGTAACAGTATTCAAAAAATTGTAAACATCTGCTTCCATCTTCAGCTATCTTTACAAATAAAGGTCAAAAAGTAACATTCTATTACATATGTCATCACCTATAGAGGCTCCACGCATATAGAAAAACATGAGAGAGCTTAGGTCTTACCTCCTACTAACACCACATGGCAAACGTTTAGGAAACGTTTCGTAGTTTAAAGGTCATCTAAAATAAAACTTTCCGTTAAGCTACAAGAATGACCTACGACAATAATGTGGTAAACGTATACAAAACGTTGCAGTCTGACTGCCTAAAATTCAAATCATGACCTCAATGACATTTCTAAGCGATCTAGAAATAATCTTCCGTTAGGCTATGACGTAGAAACATACTTCTGTTAGTCCTAGAAAAGGATGTGAGTGTAAGGAAGTCAAATACCGTTATGCCCTGCGGATATGAAATTGTAAGGTTTGCACGCCACTTCTACTGCTTGGTTAACCTACTTATTTCTGCCGCTACTCGGAACGGAGGTTACAACACACGTCATGAACTACTGTTCAAAAAACTAACAGGAAATCGGAAATAATACTTTCTAAGCGATATATTTACAATTTAAAAATGACCGCTAAATAGCATACTGATTTTTTTTCAGTAGTACTAAGAAAAAATATTTAGTTGTCGGGAGGACAGATGAAAGGAAACCGTTATACGAGTAGAATCTTTTAATTTTAAAAGACCGCTAGTTAGCCTACTTATTTCTTTCGGTAGTACTAAGTGAAAATCTTTATTTGCCAGGAGCACCGATGAAACTATTCCATGTGTAACATTTTGTATTTTAAGGAAAGACCGTTAAAGTACCTACTTATATCTTTCAGCGTTAGTAAGTGAAAATCATTCATTGAGAAACACCGAGAAAAATATTCGGCAAGTAACATATATTTTTAAGAAAGAGTAAATTATTTCTTTCACCACTGATAAAACGATGACTGGGCATAACAGTTAGCATTAAATTAATACTATAATTTAAAATAAGTATTAAATAAATTGCAATTTCATATATTATCATTGTCTACTACCATATGCTGTAGAAACTCATGAAATGTTAATTTAATGTAGTATTACCACCTCCTACTACTACCACGAGCTCTGTAAACTCTATAGAATTGGTGTCGGGGCTAAATTTAAGCAATATAGTGTAAATATATATGTAAAAATTGACACATTTTGGAACACCGTAAAATGATAAGTATCCTGCGAGTATTACTACTGTGTACGTTTCACCAAATCAAAGCAAAGTGATATTCGTTCTTCATATAGACATTATCTATTTAGTAATTATTACTCTTACACTTATAAGTTATTTTGCACTTATTGATACGTGAAAGATAGTGGAAGTACTTCTTCAACGTAGCCATCAAGGAAAATTCGTATGCGTGGCCAGTGATTATAAAAAAGACGATAGATGGACATAAGACATTATGCAGAAAAATATGAATCATCGAATTTCAGAATTAGTAATTTCAAGTGTTATTTTTTCTACAGTTGCTATTTAGTAATTTACTATCAAGAAAGTATTCCCATATTGATTCAACTTCTTTGTTTATTGTTCTTCAATGCTTGTGTACACAAATTGCTTTAACTTTTCGGTAGTCATATATATTTGCAAAAGGCCGCAAGTTACATTAACAGGTATTTTAAATTTATTTATTGATTGATTCATTACCGTATTCTCAAGATAAAGAAATTGCCACTCCTCATCCTATCCAACATACTATATCCATATCCTAATCATATCCTATTTTACTTTTAAGTCGTAACAAAATCAACAGATAACAAACATTTGTCCACTTAAAAATAAAAAAATCCACACTGAAGAGCAATATCGCACATACTGACAAACAATTTACTTCAAATAATTTGAGTTTAAATTACATTAAAATTACCTCCGGAGGTTTCCTTGATGGTTGACTAGGGGCGGGTGTGTTTTGTTGCGAGTCCGATTTGGGGAATAGCTTAATATAATCGAATTAATTATACCTTTCCCCACACATATATGTATAAAAAATCAAAGGACGAAAGTGGCCTAAGTAGGCTAGAAAGTGGGTGGCCCTGCGGGCCCAAATAATTTACTATCAGTCTACTGTGGAACCTATAATCTTAATTTGTACGTTGAATAAATAGCATTCCAGTAAATAAATTGTAGTGTCCAGTAGATAAATTGTTGTGAGTTTCTCGTCACTACAATTGATGCTTCCTCCCGCGAATCACTCGTATAAAGTCTTCCATCCTCTGCTGAATAAAACTGAAACTGAAGTGAAATAAAGTTAGATTCTCCTATGGATTAATATTAGTGTCTTCCGTCAGTTGCCTACTGGGCAACAAGTGGATCGGCTCCTCGTGGCTCTCTAATGTGTGGACACGCTGACAGTCATTCGTCGCTGGCATATTCACAATTATAACACGTGTAATTAGATTATTTATTATTTAGCTGGTGATATTCCATAGTATAGCGGATACTGCAAATCCATCTTCACAGAGCGTGTTGTTTATTCTTACTATTTTTTTAAAATTTCTTTGAGATTAATGTAAACAAATTAGGACGAAGCCCTGACCGCCTGCAATCTTCATGCATTGTGAGAAGAACTTCGACCTCATACTTGATGATCACAAAGAAGTTCTTTTCCTGGGGTTTTATTTAAGGCGGCCAGCTCCTTCCCCAGGTACCCACAATGCACTTCCAATTGCTAACATCCAGAGACAATTATTTGGTGAAGCTTTTGCCGGGCTTTTTATACATGTCTCTGGGAAATAAGAAACCAATATTTTATTATTGGCATGCCAAATAAGTGTGGAATTTCTTACAAGACCTGTATGTCGTGAATGCGTATATTCCCTGATTTTTCAAACCCACTACGTCACATTTACTTATATATGCTACCATGATTTCGTAAATAATCTCTTAATAAAATATCTGTTAAATGTGTTTAATCACTATCAGGACATATTGAATTTCAAAACTATGAAACGAATTTATCCAAACGATCTATACAATCTCAAATATGGTAAATCTGTTAAATTTCTTCAATGAAATTTTGCTAACGGCATCCATTTTCCTGCATCACTTTATCAACAAATTTCGTTAATTTATTACAACACAATAAAGTGGACATATTTTGAAATTCATTCAAAGCGATTTGAAATACAATTTGTGTTACGGATATACGAACACCCACCCTAAATAAGCTGAGAAGGTTCTTAAATCCAATGCACTGTCAGGACTGAAACCAGGACTACGCCGGCAGAAAACGATATTGATAAGCATTTACCTTACGGTAAGGCATACATTTGTTTTTACTTATCTTGTACGAATACATTATAAATCTCCATTCCATCCAAAATAAAGAAAAGACAATATTGGCAAAGAGGCACAATTATTGGCTAAAACAACAGATGTGACTAACATTGCAGATTCATATATTCAGAGAGCAGTAATTGGACAATACACTGATGTTACGGTTCCAATTGCATGAAAATAATATAACAGTTTCAGTCATGATTTTTAAAGTTTAGAAGTACGATTAATTTTCTTTCAAAGTTCTATTCACATTCAGTAACTATACTTCTTATATTCAAACCCGCTTTTGGTGCTAAAAAATATGTTAAGAGGACTACGAGGAATATAACATATAAAACTACTCACATTCTTCTTCAAGGGGAGTTCTTGGTTACAAGGTGGTGACAAGCTACATGTATTGATGAAACTTATTCCTACTTAAAAATTACATATCGCAGTAATAAACGTCATGATGATAATTGGTTTCTGCTCGGAGGCACATCTCTTTCCCGGAGGTTCATGGGCAAAACGAACCCAAGGTAAAGATTAACTGATATAATAGATTCTAAAGATGAGACCGTAGGAATCTGGCCTACAGTTTAAAATTGATTTCGAACCACTATGTTCAGTGTGTTCCCATTAAGAACCGAATCAATGCTTCCTCGATTAGAAGGCGAGAAGCAAAAACTCTCAACTCTTTGTTGGTCTCAGATAAGTAAAATCTCTTACTATTTTCCAATCTCTTGCACCAGTGTGCTGCAATACTGCGTTTGAGAACCACTGGGCGTACAGGTCATGTTGTGCGTGATGTTATTGCTAAATGTGCTAAGTATTTAAATATTCCAAATAAAATCTTTGTAAATTTTTGAAACCATAAACTTTAGAAGTATCGTGGCTTGATCAATAAACGTAAGGAGTAAGAGGGTTAGAAAAAATAACATCCTAACTTCGAAAGAATTTCGGCGACAGGTCATAATTTCACAACTTTTAGAAATTATATAAAAACTGTATTTGATAAAAGTATGCCTTAGGTTTACATACTGATGCATGAGACATTTGCCCAAAGAAAGTTATTTCAATCTTGGAAGAAAACGTTTCGTTCTTTTTAAGGCCTTAATGAAGAGCTTTATATATATATGAGCTCCTGCGTAGCCTAGTCGGTAGCGCGCTCGACTTCAATCGAGCGGTCCCGGGTTCGATTCCCGATGGGGGCTCAAATATTTCGATGTTGACCCAGCATCGTGAGGACAATTGGGGAGCTGCTGTGAATAAAAGACAGTGGCGATCACAGTGAGAGCTTTGGCTCTCCTCTCCCAACCCGTCTCCCAACAATTGAATGAGGCCTCTCCCCGAAGGGAGGAGTTGGTCTACTGCTCCCACGCTGACCAGACGGGTTGGGAGAGGAGAGCCAAAGCTCTCACTGTGATTGCCACTGTCTTTTATTCACAGAAGCTCCCCAATTATCCTCACGATGCTGGGTCAACACCGAAATATTTGAGCCCCCATCGGGAATCGAACCCGGGACCGCTCGCATTGAAGTCGAGCGCGCTACCGACTAGGCTAAAACGAACAAAACTGGCTGGTTTTTGTTTTTTTTTAATCTAAAAATGAACTTTTGTGCTCGTCAATTTGGTTGTATTTCGAACATTCCTGGACAACAGCCTAAATACGTCCCAGGAAGTGAATATATGCTTTTAACTCAGTTTACAACTACTGAGGCTTAGCGTTCATTTATTGAGTAAACCATTTTTACATTCTTGTTATGGATGGTATCGAGACGAGACTGGCATCAGTTTCGATCTCGTCTCGATTATTTTTGGACGGTCTTGATCTTGGTATTGTCTCGATCTGAAAATTTCGGTCTGCCTTGGTCTCGGTCTCGATTGTAAACCTGTTTCGTCTTGGTCTCGAGTCTCGATATATTAGTCTCGGTCTTGTCTCGGTTTCGTTTCGAGAGTCTCCAAAGATGATAGACTTTAAAATCTTACCGTCCCTTGACATAACTGAAATGGGTATGCAGGCTTCCCGATCTCAATACAAGAACAAGAATATTGATATGATATTAACATAGTTTGTTACATAGTTAATTTGGGGTATAGACTAGAAATAATATTGTGAAATAGAGAGAAACCATTACGATTTTAAAGTAATATAAAGCTTTAGTTAGGATATATAGAGTACCAATAAGTGAGACACATGAAAATATTTATACTATGGAAACGGATCCATGTTATACGAACAGAATAACTGTTACGTTAAAAATGAAAAATTTACATTTTAGTAGAAATTTTCTACCAGATTTATAGAAAAAAATGAACGTGCACTGTTAAAAATTTTCCGAAACATTGCTGAGGAAAGCGAGGCAACCATAGCTACCTGGGAGTTTTCAGTAATTTGGTTAATGAAAGGCATCCATCATACAGTTCTCAGGAATGTTGAAAAAAAAATGAACACGGATTCTTTAATCAAAAGTCCAGTGTCGTACTGACTGCTCTAAATTTATAGTTAGAAGAAATCAGTATAGAGTGTTCGAATTATGCTGGCTAAATCTGGAAGATATAAACTAAGTTGATCCGACTTACGCCTCATTTTAATCATTTATGTAATTGTCAATTAGGGTGTTAGGGTTCGGAATTCCCATTCACTCAAAATATTTCCCATTTCTACCAAAATAAGAACTGAAAAAATAGCAGCAGCAAACTCTTGATCAACATTGCATGCATCTCTAGGATATAAAACAGTTTTCTCATTCTGCGCATGTGCAGATCTGTAAAGGAAAAATATCCAGATACGAAAAGTCTCTGAGTTTTTCTCCATTACAGTAAAACAATATGAAATACTAAAAATTCTGCGAAGCTTCCTTTAGAATTCCTAGCAACGTTAACAATATTTTTAAGTGTTCAGTACGTGCCAGTTCTTATTCTTCTTGATTCGTATTTTTCTTGTTAACAACTTCTGTACAAGGAAATAATCAAATACTATGAAATTGAAAATAGCATTTACCGAACTCCACAGCCACACGAATCAATTAGTTTACAATACTGCTCTTGACTGATTGAAAGAACCAATTCATAGGTATGGATTACAGCTGCACGTCCATACACTAAAGCAAAAATAAACTAGTGAAGTGTGTTCCCAGTAGGCGCTATCTTTCAAATAGAGTATTGCAAATCTTATCAACTGAAATAAGCACATTGGTATTTCAAATAAGCCATGTTATCGGATTAACATATCATTCCAATAATCCTAGCAACGCGTAGCTAAATAGGTAAACAAATAACTTTGCTGTGTCTAAGGCATTGCTATGTACAATCTTGAGGAGCCCAGAAGACAAAGGATTTAATTGACATTAACGAATAAGGAAGTTCAAGGTAATCTTTTATAGATAATCTGAAATGTATGTGATAAAAAAATGTCATATCTTGCACATGGACACAATGAGGTTCCTTTGTACAAAATGTGACAGTTTTGTGTCACATATATTTAGAGTTATGTATAAAAGATTACCTCGAACAGTTTTTATTGGATCCCTTAGATCCCTTGACTTCTGGACTCATCATATCCCCTCTACGTCCATCTGTCGACAACATTCGACTCAGGGTTAAGAAGGTGGTTAAGTTGCTGTTTCTCGGTGAAACTTCATCAACGACATATAGATAATCCAAATTAGGCGCTCATTCCGCCTCACTTGATTTTTATTTAAAAAGAAATACCGGTACTTTTTTTTATCGAATGTACAGATCCATTTACGTGATAGGTTGTACAGAATTCCCTCTGCACTTCCTATGGGAAACTTTATAAACCATTTAGCCTTCAGCAACAAGTGCTGGGAAGCCTTATACAATCGCTATGTCTGTCTGTCGATAACTTTTAAATCACAAACTAGCATGGCTGCGAAGATACTTGAGATACCGTTGAGGTATCCCGCGTGTGAGCTCTGACTTACTTGTTTCCATATACGTACAAATATAATCTCTATCTTTTCTAATGTACCGGTTCGTATTGTAAAAATCTTTCATTTTTTTTTAAATATAAGTATAATAAGTACATGGTGTAAAAAAGGCCTATATTACAATTGAGACAGTTTAGCTTCTTGACGTATGCTTTACAGTCCTTACGGGATCAGTCTAGCAGAGGCTGATATAAATGGGAGATTGTCAACAGGAGTAAAAGTCTATCAGCAGGTAGAAAGCATGGGGATGAAAATTCGCAGAAGAAAATAAATGTCTGTATTTATCCGTCCCCGAATCAATCTCCACGCTTTTATATTATTATTGAAAGTACACAGAAAATAGTTTTGCATTGATAACTTGACTATTTATATGACTTATAGTCATATTTTTAAAGTACAATATAACTTGTTAATTAAAATTTATAAGAATAAAACTAATTATCACAATACTTCTAGTATGAAACAACATCAACAGAAGCATTAAATTAATATTATCGACATTCATGAAAATAAAGCTTATAGTCTCGAGAGGCAAGTTTCGGTCTCGTCTCAAGTCTCGAGAGATAAGTCATGGTCTTGGACTCGTCTCGAGTAAGTCTCGATGCCTAGTGTCTCGGTCTCGTCCCAATTTCTGGACCTTGGTCTCGGTCTTGTTCTCGAATTCGAGACGAGACCAACACTAGTCTCTGTCTCGGTAGTATGCCTAATTTTCGTCCAGCTGGTTTGTATATTTCAGAATTATCTGTGCATTTTCGAGAAATTTAAATTGCCTAAGCTACTCAATCTGATAAGAAAATCTGTGAATCGGGAAACGGAGATGAAATGATGAGAAGGCATTTGAGATTTCCTGATGCACTAAAGGCTTCCTCTTTCAAACAGGAAGAGTGATAAAGGATGAAGGACTTTTATCAGGTGCGATATGGGACTTGCTTGATTTTTGCACCAAATACCTTAATATATTGCGAAGAGAAAACTTAAGAGTGTTTATCAGTCCATGACATTAAGAGCGTAGTTCAGCACCAAAAGTGGATAAAGTTTGGTCGTACCAGCCAATGTTTTTCTAAAAGTATATGTAAATATATTCTGTTTTGACAAGGCGATGAAGAGAAGAGTGCTATGGATGGGGCACTGAACTAATATGAGACGGAAGTCAGTTTGTTAAACGATAGGTCCTAACATTAAATGATATGGGTTAAAAGACTTTTAGATTAAAACGTGAGATCCTCCCAAGTTATTCTTTGGGAAAGGATATAGTTGTCTTTATGGTTTTTCAGGTTTGTAATTGTACAGTCACTTGCAATAATAAGTAGAGGTTGAATGTATAAGGAAAAAAAAGCGATTTTTTCCATGAAAATTGTTTCACTGTACGCCTAATAGTTAGACAATCACCATGACAGTACAAATGTGCGCTAAAACATGGCATGTCAGGATATTCCTCTATTTGAAGGAAGAAAGTTTTAGTCCTTGAGCATCATTTAGAGAACCACGAAAGAGTTAGGCAGAAATTACATTTACGTTAAGTTCTAAGAGATAGGAATTAAAGCAAAGAAAAGGAAAATAATAATATGGACATCATGCAAGATTCATAATGTTACGAAAGAAAACTTGTCTTGTTCGAAATGATATAGTGTTTCTAAGAACAATAATAACATGAAAAGGGGATACTTCAGATCAATCAGTGGATACAGCATATATCATAGGATAAATATGAGATACTTTGAACCGAACCAACGGAAGGTAGGTATATTAGATAGTTTTAGTTAAAAGTGAAATATGCAGTGAAATAATTATTTAAGTGATAAATATTAATTTAAAAATGAATGGTCTGAAAATAACATTGATAAATAGTGAACCAGATTTGAGTTGGATCGTCTTGTGTATTATTCTTGAAATATGAACAATTATTTTCTTATTAATGTTTACATATATTAATGGAAATTTATATTGCATGTCAGGGGCATGTCAGGGCACGTCTCTCTGTTTTCTCTAAAAGCACAAAATTATAGTTAAAAAATCGAAACTTTTTCTTTTTTGGAAACCTGTTGGTTTGTTTTAGTTTAAAATATGGCATGACATTTTTTTAAATAACAAAATAGAAAAAAATATACTATTGAAACTTTGCACAAGACTTCCAACGGAAACCTTTATGAAAAGGAAGAGTCAAGTTTTATTAAAAAATAGAAACTAAATTTCTTTCAGAACGAAATACTCCTATAAAAGGCAGAGTTTTAAAATAAAATGGAAAACTGTTTTTGTACTTATCTCTTATCTACATCTAAGAGGTCACAAACTGATAACACTGAAAGCGTTTATTCTGTTTGAATCTGTTTTCAAAACTAGAAAGACACTGGCAGAAGCGAAACTGAATTTTCCTTATTCTTTGTTCCAAAACTTGGGAAGAAAATGAAAATAAGCTTTCAATCTCCTTCAGCTATAAATTGCAGATAGATAAGGTCTTACAGATTATAAGTAGAAAGATTAACCCATGCCCTGCTTTACTCTATCTCTTATTTTTGCGCTGAAAATTACGGCTATAATTCAGTACTTCATTGAGACGTAATAACATGGTTTGAAGGTCTCTCTTTTTTGTACAACACAAAATTGAATGACAAGGGATAAATGAGATAATTGAGTATGTAATGAAAACTGATTTTTGAAATACTTATCTCTCATGATCCAAAATTTGCTCTTTCAGTTCCAACGCGGATGACTCCATTTGTAAGTGAATTAGATTTTGGATGCAGAATCACAGATTTTGTGCAGCTGCCTATCCTCAGTTTCCATCCATTTATTTTGTCGTCCTATCAGTCTCCCATATTTTGCTGTAATGGGCAATTTCATTTTAGCACATTTTTTTTGAATTGGAGTGGAATCAATCAACAGAGTTGGTTCCTTATAATCCTGTAAAGATCAAAAATATATTTCACAGTATTTGGATCAGGCATGTTATTTTACTTAAATATATTTATAATCGTAAAGATGAAAGTACTAATGGAATTCATATAAATCTACCTTTACACGACGGACCTTGAAAATTAAAGTTCGATTTACTTTTCCCTGTTTCCAAATTAGAACTTTGTTTTACAAAATTCTTATATTTTTAATTGCTTGAAAAATAAAAATTAAGACTTTATACGGACTAAATGCCACTGAAAATTTATCGGGCGCGCGTTACGGAGCGTTATTTTACCTCTTATTGGTACAAATAAACACAGATTTGCATGTGAATTAAAACTATTAGAGGGACGTTCCTGTTAGTCCTCGCTGACTGCAGGTCTGTTAAGAATTGAGTTTCCCATTAGGAACTATAGGAATCCTCATTTATCTTAACACATTCATGCTCTTAATCTTACATCACAACGGGCCCGCTTAATTGTAAAGTTTCAGAACATAAGCATTGCAAACCTGGTTTAACGTTCATTACTTTTAAATGTCACGGTATCGGTTTATTCGATGCTTGATGATGGACTAGAAGTGATACACAAGCAATGCAAAGTACATTGCGGACTGTTGCAATCTTTGTATATGACAGCAGATTAAAAGTTTAAAATATTGATTGTCCAGGTTTAACCTGGAATAATATGCAGACTTTGCAACACTGCGTTATATCCTTAACATACATCGATTATCATCGATAGTCCATCAACAAAGCATCCAATAAAAGGACCTATGGCAAGTGAAGTTATAAAAGAATTGTATCACATTTGCAACACTGAGAGACCAGTGGCATCACATTTAAGTTCGTAATCTGCACCCTATTTATACAAATCAACTCCTTAAAACTACAGTTTACTACAATGAATCGTTTATGATAGAAGACATTTAATCATTCCGATGGAAGACATTATTGATTGGTGCTTGCAAAGGTCTTCGGCTGATAGACCTGTTTGCAGGCAGATCCGTCGTCTAATGATTACGGTAGCTCACCTCGGATAAACAAGAAAACATGACACGCTTTCGAGTATTCCCAAGCAAATGCCGGACCATTAGGACCCGACTTCTGTAAAGGAAGTCGTCGATGGATTCATCCATGCTCTAGGTGGTAGCTGTTGGCCAGGTCAGCAGTGGAAATATAATAATAATAATAATTTCCCAAACATAGTTTCATGTTCTATCAACTACAGAGAATAACATTATCTTCAAGTTACAGGAAACCGTACACAAATCGAACAATCTATTCAAAACTTGTTCGTTGAAGAAATATTACGACTAAGTGCAAATTTTGGCTCTGACTGTACATGGAAGTCGATTTGGCCAAAACCTTCTGCATCTTGGTCGTTTGCGTTTTACTGAAAATGAAACCGATTCGTTCGTTGAATGCCAAGATGTATAGTTAATTAAGTTCTTTCATCACAGATGACAACATGTCTCTAATGCTCCTACTTACGTCCCATAGAATTTAAAACTCTCATAAAACATTTGAAAGGTTATTTATATCTGAGTCATAATACATTTCGGTAAATTCAGAACTCTAAAAATGTACAAAGGAGAGCAGAAACTCGTAATCTTCCTCTCAAATACATAGCTTTCTTAAGAGATTATAACCTCAATAAACAAGTTTGTTAGACGATATTATGTTTAACAATGTTCCTTCTATATGTTATAAAGTCACTGTTTTTCTCAAGGCACCTATGAACGTATTATGTCCGTGCCCTACAAGGGAAAATCGCCACGTGCTCAAAACGTAAAAACATAAGTTGGTAGAAGAAACAATAATACATAAAGGCCAAAATCGTGAGTATCCCTCGTGCACCCTAATCGCACTGGAACTAGTAAAAATGCAGCTAATATTGTACAAAGCAAAATGTAAATGAGACCCTGGGTTTTCTTCCGCTTTGGACATATTAATCTTCATACAAGTTTGAACAAATTGTTAGCAGATTAATAAAATATAGTACACTAATCAGAATGTGTTAATAGTACTTTGCATCTCAATTGCATTCGGGAGCCAATGCCCATTCGAAGCTATCCATCCCACTGTACAGTAAATTCCTATATTTTATTACAAAACATTAAAATTTTTGTCTAGAGTTTTTTCTTCCATGAAGAATTATTCAATTCCTAGAACAAACCAGGTTCTATTGTGCCAGATATTTTACTGCGAAACAACGTCGAGAGCAACATTTTCATATTTATAACCTTAGGACTTGTTGCTTCTCCCTGACCTGGCTTTAAAGATATTTGTTGAAGAATCTCAGCCACGTTTGTGGGAGAAAAATCTGCAACCAAATCAATTTCATTCAAGTGCCAAATCACCAGTATTAACATGAAGAATGCCATTAATCGTGATGGTGTTCATGGAGGATCTCCTTTTGCATTCATTGGTGATAATAAAAGAGTGCTTCTCCTGGTCCACAGCCGGAATGAATTTGAAAATACGTAGAACTTACATAAAGAGCAAATTGCCTTCTGATGACCAATTACTGAAAGAGGATATTCTAACAAAATTTACTGGACTCACTCAACTGCTTGATATGGGTTTCTTTCAAGGATACAAAACATTGTGAATTATATCACACATACAATATTTATCTGTGATTCAGAGTTTCCAATGCGGCTTCTACATAACTTTATCTTATTGCAAAATACTTGTTCGTGTTTAGTTTAAAGCTTTTGTATTCAAAGAAATGTTAGAATTTGGATTTTAAAGCTGAGAATCCTTTAAGGCAAAAATAAGGGCAATTGAAAACTCAAATGCTCTTGTTTTTGACGGATAATTTGGCGAGAATTGTGTAATTTATGGGGATCTGTTTTTGATGGGATTCAATCACGTTATGATAATTTATTCTGTGTAAACACTCATTAACTGAGAATGTGTAAATGTATGTCAAAAACATGGGAGAAACACAACCAACACAAAACATTTTTGTAGTAAACTAAAAAGCTTACTCATTTTCAAGTAGTGTTTGTTATTCTTCATAATTTGATTCGGAAGAAGGTATACACACAATTCTGAATTTTGCTATCATATTCGATGTTCCACCAGCTATTATCTTTCTCTGTACTTCGATATATATATTGACATTCCCTCGTTACTAATTACTAAAGTACCTATGTACTATGCACCCATGGACTGTTTTAAAATTAACCTATTATCATATTATAAAATATATAAGCTAGGAATGGCCAAACTTGCTTAATCTAAGAGATTACAAATGTTTGAGGGCAACAAGACTTTGACTTTGCCGATAGAGGGTGGGGGAAAGCAGTGAGAAGGAAGTCAGCCAGAACCTAACTTCAAGGTAGTATAAAATAGTAGTATCACTGAAGAAGAAGCCTGGAGAATCTTCAGTCAGAATGGCCGGTTAGTCGTCGTTCTACCAACTGGTCTACGTCCGCTCAGATTCGCAGTTCTAATTCCTATTATATCGTGTTAGAGACCTAGATCAACCATAAAAATCTGAAATCCTTCAGAGGCTGTATTTATCCAAAAATTCCAGTATCTGCACTCTCAATTTCTTAGTCTATTTAATATCAGAATTTCTAGAATCACATTTACATATTTTGTTTTTTATAATTATGAAATATAACTTGTAATGCATATTAAATACTAAAATGCCACTAGATGCCAGAAAAATGCGAAATCATTCACATGCAAGAAATGTGCAAATAATATGCTTTCTGTAGAGCAACTCAAAAGCATAGTTTACCTGCAATAAAAGGAATTATTGAAATTTAGGATGGATGATCATTTTAGACCTTAACGTGGATGCTTTTGAAGACACTGAAAGCGTTTAAATATTCTTCTGATCCTGTTCAGCTGGGACCCGATCAGTTCGGCGCCTAAGTTTCGGCGCTACCGGTTCGGCGCCACCGTTTTGGCGCCGCCGGTTCGGTGCAGTAACGTTTCGGCGCCAGAACTTTACCAAAGAATTACACCAGGGAAAGTACTGTATTAAAGAGGTATTAAAAATTGGGTCCATAAGATGCGACAGAAGAACAGATCCAGGCGCTGTTTTCATGGAAGAGATGCAATGAGACGTTTATACTTTAGTAAGCACTTGAAAAACATAATATTTTGTTTCAATTATTTTAATTATGAAGTGTTTCTCTCGGCGGAAAATGAATTTATTTATTTATTTACAACATAAACAGGCTGAGCTATAGCAGGGACGTAACTAGGGAGGAGCAGAGAAACAAGATTCAGGGGCGCTACTCGTAATTTCGTAATGGCGCAATTTCGCAATTTGTTTTTTTATATTCAAAGTTACAATGCGTTCTGCATATCTTTGCAACACTTTTTTATATAAAAAACAGATAAGAACGTCATCTTAAACGGCAAGGTCGAGGTTCAAGTCCGACGGCGAAGTCGAGGTTGAACTACTATTTTAACTAATTTATCTATTTATATTACGAATGCAACCTACATCTCATTAGCACCCTTGTACACGAGAGAAACATCCTGTCCTCTTATGGTCCTTAGGCATCTTTAGCTCAAAGCATGAAAACTTAAATAGTGCTTTATAACTCTGTCAGGAGCAGTCCCAAAAAATTACTTTATTGACAATTTTTTTTCATTTCGAATATTCACTACTTACCCCATCTTATGCATTTCTTGTTTAGGTTTAGCAAAAGTAATAGTTCTTACGTTAAAAATGTACAAAAAAACTATATTAAATTAGAAAAGCAATATACAGGGGTTGGACAAAAAAATCTAAAAACACGTCATACAGGACACGTAAGTGTGGCCCACCACTGTACACCACGTGTTGCGGTTGCCGATCGTGTTTTGTTTTCAATGTGTCATGTGGACCTTCCTCTTCCGTCAGCAGTACCCAGTTCACCTGTGAGTGTCGTGGTGTGCAAGTGGTGCGGTAAAAGGGGCGACCTGACAGACTTCCAAAGAGGCATGATCGTTGGTGCCATCAGTGGCGACCATTGTGGGGGTATCGACAGGCACTGTGTCCAATGTCACGAGCGCATACACAATGCATGGGCAAACAACGCCTACAAAGCACAACAGTGGTCGAAAGACAATCCTGTCCGATAGGGACAGGAGGGCATTAAAACGGATTGTAGCAGCTAAAAAGCAGACCACTGCAATGAAAATTACGTCTGAACTCAATTCCGGCCTACAGAACCCTGTTTCATCAAAAACAGTGCGACGGGAACTTCATAAAATGAAATTTCATGGCAGGGCCGCGATCGCCAAACCTCTGGTCACAGCAGTAAATGCGAAGCGGCTTATCTAGCGGTGCAAGGACCACAAGGAGTGGACGCTTGATCAGTGGAAACACGTAATGTATTCCGATGAATCGACCTACACCTTGTTTCCAACAACTGGTCGTGTTTACGTATGGAGAACACCGTCGCAGGCCTATGATCCAGACTGTCTGCGCCCAACTGTAAAGCATGGGGGTGGTTCTGTTACAGTATGGGCAGTGATATCGTGGTTTTCTGCAGGTCTCATCATAGCCCTGCATGGAATGATTAATGCTAAGGCGTATGAGGCCATTTTGGGGGACCAGGTTCTACCCATGACCCACACATTGTTCCCGGATGATGATGGCATCTACCAAGATGATTTGTCACCCTGTCACGCTGCAAAAACGGTGCAATCATGGTTTGAGGAGCATGACCAGGAGCTATCACACCTCCCCTGGGTCCCACAATCACCAGATCTGAACATCATTGAGCCATTGTGGTCTGTGTTAGAAAGGCGTGTTCGGTCTCATTACCCTCCACCATCATCCCTTAAGGAACTGGAGCATGTCTTGGAGGAAGAATGGTACAACATTCCACACACCACGATTCAGGAGCTGTATACGTCCATTCCACGTCGGATCCAAGCTGTTTTGGACGCAAAAGGAGGCCCCACACCATACTAGGTATGATTTTCACACTTTTTCAAACGTTTTAGATTTTTTTTGTCCAACCCCTGTATCTTATTAGCGCCCTTGTACATAATAAACAAGTTCCAGCCACTGAAGTCATTTAGGCATCTTTAGCTCAGACCGTGCAACATAAATAATGCTTCAAAACTTTGTTAGAAGCAGAGTAAAAGAAATAATGTTTTAAGTACTTCACTGATCATCAATTGTCGTCAGAGGACAGTAAAAGTAAAAAGTACATGACCATAAGGTATGTTAATAATTTCCGTTTTCCTCACTTTGGCGCCGAACTGAACCGGCGCCGAAACGGTAGCGCCAAAACGTAGCCTGCGCCAACATGGTGGCGCCGAAACGGCGGCGTCGAGACGGAGGCGCCGAAACGTAGCGGACCCTGTTCAGCTTTATTATGTAGAGTGATATGATCTTTCAGTCTGAGATATTTCGTATAAAATGTAATATCAAAGTTCACAACATTCTCTTGGTGTTGAGAGCTTTCATCTTTCGTGTGTGGTGGACAGAGTAAGCTTTCACTTTAACAGATGAATATATCAGAATTAAATTCAAATCAGGTTTCGCTAAATTAAATACTAATATATTTATTCACCCTTGAACTTCTCTGATTTTTTTTTTTTTTTTTTTTTTGACATCGAAAGTAAAGTTAAGCGTGTGCCACCACATTTATTTTACTGAAATAAGTTAAATAACATGTTCTGATCCCAAACTGTGGTAAGTCAAAGCTTACTTGAATCAAAAGTTTCCTCAGGTGGGTTCAATGGCGGTAGTCACCTCCCTTCCTTATATTTTGTTCTCTCTTAAAAGTATCTGATGCGGTATAAAACATTCCATCTGTTGGTGGAACTTCCTGTAATAGGTATCATAACATACAGTAATAATAATATACATTGAAGTCTTGCAGATTTAATATACATGAAAATTCTAGTGTAGCAAACTAGCTGTTAGGTTGAGACATGAGGGAACGGTACATGATCGAACTCTGTACACAAGTGACTGATTTTCCTAAGGTCTTTATAAGGCGAAAATTTGTATCGAATCTACAACAGAGAAGGAACCCTACGCTCCCATTCGCGCAATGTGTGGTCACTTTGGACATTATACCTAAGAATTACTTAAAGTTTTAGGAACTGTTTGGGGACAGAAGTATGTTTCTTTGTTGCAATGAGATTAAAACGGATAACATTCCAGAACAATAAACGCTTAATAATTGGTTGTTTAATCACGAAATTTAGGTTATTTGATTTATTGGGGGTTATTTGTGTTTTTGAGCACTTCAAATATCTAGCGTACACTTGTTTTTGTAAAATCCCTTCGTGACGTATTATAACGGTTTTTGTATCTCTTGAAAAAATATTGTTATTTGAATTTTATCCTTTCTTATCATACCGTTTCAATTGTACCCGCCCAGGATCATCTGCACAAAGAGACATTGTTAGCCAATTACTAACTTGTGGACCAAAACAATATATGATATGTGTAATAATAGCCCACATAGAGAGTGATCGTTGATGTTGGATGATTTTTAGTAAAGACCTTATACAATTGGAAGAACCACAGCTTGTAAGATCGTAGCAATAATGAATCGAGTCGTTTTATGCTCTTTACGGCAATGGTTCGGGGAAGGCATTTCTACCACAGGACTAAAGATACGAGCCTTGCAGTCCACTGGTGCAAGAGAATATTCACCGTAAGGCCGTGGCGGAGAACGTCTGCTGCTTCAATTCTACCCTCCGTGAGACCTAAGGTTACAACGTGAGCTGTTGTTGTAAGTGGCATTAAGGCGAAGCGTCATTTCGCGTATATTCCGATCACTCCTGATCACTATCAAGTAAATCGAAAAGAGGAAATGTCAACAGAAGATTTAATCGATCTTGGCCACCGTATATTATTTTACAAATTTAAAATGCTAATTACATACTGAAATATAGATATTTATTGTAGTCAACCAATTTTAAGTGAATAGTCCCACTGGTCTCAAAACAACTGTATTTTCCAATTGCAAATGTTGCAATCATCAGTTTCATCTTCACATATTAATTTTGTTAATATTACATTGTAAGGAGTCTGCGAGAGAATTTTTCAATCAGTAGGCGGTCCACGTGAGGAGAAAATTTGAGAAACACTTGTGTATGAATTTTCAGTATTAGAAACCAGGTACAACGTTTATTTTTTCAAACGGCTCTATATCGGTTTAGTGGATACTTGGTAATGGACTAATGATGATAAACAATCTATGTGAATCAGGTAACGCAGTGTTGCAAACTTTTCATATTGTACCATATTAAAAGTTGAAAATGTCAATTCTACACGTTAACCCTGATGTGGTATTCAAAACGTGCAACATTGCGTTCTGCGCTTCACATATCTTTTTTATCATCACTAGTCCATAAGCAAATATCCAATAAAGCTACGTTGTGGCCATTTCAAGAAAACTAAACATTGAACCAAGTTTGCAACACTGAAACACCGATGACATCACAGTGTAATTTCTAATATAAAAAATCAACTCCGAAACTATATTTTACATTATTTGATGATATATTGAGAAATATTAATTATATTTATCTTTATAGGAAATAGATTTTAAGTTGGAATCTGGAACCTCTATACCTTGAAAAGTAATGAGTTTTCCATAAAAGCCTATATGAAAACTTTTGTTGCTGTTGGGGTTCGAAGTGTTAGAACTTTAGGTAATTATAGCTCAGACCAGGATAAAGAGTGGTAAGAGAAAATGATAAGGAAGACAGCAAGGCCTTATTTCGAATGTATCATGCCGGTAGTAGCCCGATGTATCTGAGGAGAAGCCATACAAATCTCAATCAGAAGGACTTGGTTAATCCAAATAGGTACATAACTTGAAGTCTTAATAGGAAACCAGAAGGCTAATATTTGGATTCTGTCTCAATACTATATCTAGTTTAAAATAGTGACGGACTTATGGGTTAGCTATCTGTAGAGATCATCCCAGATGAAAAAAGAATAGGAAGGGATAATGTAAATTAAACGCCTGATATTATGTAACTGTACAACAGAACTGCCGCGCGGGGCTGCTTGCGTTAAAGGCTACTATTTACAAAACTTCATTTAATTGCTAAAATATGAAAGTAATGTTGTTGAAAATTAAATTTCTCGTAATTTGTGACTGTAGGGTCTATCACATGCTATTCGAACCTAATCGCTAGTAGTATGTTCACATACTAGGCTAATGGCAAACGCTCAAAATATTTGCATTATATATATAAACTAACTAACTTTATGGCTTATGGAACTCGCAAGTTCATCGCCGCAGTAACTAACGTTCGCCATTGGATTCTATCCTGGGCAGTATCAAGCAAGTTTTCATCACGAACACCTACTTCTCGAAGATCTCTTCTAAAATTGTCCTCCCAACGACGTCTCGGTCTTCCCAATGACCTCTTTCCATCCGGCCTTCCAGCCAGGATAGAATATAATCTTCGATTTTCCCCCATCCGAGCTACATGGCCTGCCCACCTTAGTCGTCTCGATTTCATTATTTTTACAACATCTGGTGAATCGTACAGTCCGCGGAGTTCTTCATTATGCAGTCTCCTCCACTCTCCAGTCATCTCGTCCTGTTTTGGCCCATATATCTTTCTCAAAACCTTATTTTCAAATACACGTAATTTATGTTCATCTGCTAGGGTCGTACTCCAACTTTCGCAACCGTAAAGTATTACCGGCAGAATAACCGTTCTGTATATTTTCAATTTCAATTTCCTTGATATTAATCGCGATGTTAGAAGTTTTTGGACTGAATAGAAACATGCGTTCCCCGATACTAAGCGACTTTTTATTTCTTCCGTGACCTCATTTTTGCTTGTTACGTAAGCTCCCAAATATTTAAATTTGTTTACTTTCTCTATGACCTCATCCCTTATTCTTATGTTCTTAATTCCTTCATTCCCTGTGCTTCGGCTTGTTATCATGTATTTTGTTTTATCTATGTTTACCTGTAGACCTATCTCATCGCACCCTTCTATTAAGACATCGGTGTTGCTTTGTAGTGCATCTATATCGTCCCCTATTAAATCTACGTCATCCGCGTATACAAACGGTTGATTCAAACCATTCAATGATAGTCCCTTTTCGTCCCCTTTAATTTTTAAAATCGCATATTCTAACGCAAAGTTAAACAGTAGCGGTGACAACGCATCGCCTTGTTTCAATCCGTTGCGAATCTTGAAACTATCTGACATATTATTACCTATCCGTACTCTGCTTATGGGGTCGCTGAGACACATCTTCACTAGTTGAACCAATTTTTTCGGAATTCCAAATCGTACCAGGATACTGTATAACTTTTCCCTTTTGATAGAATCATATGCTTTCTTAAAATCAATGAAGAGCTGATGAACCGTCCCATTGTATTACCATTTCTTCTCCAGAATTTGTCTCAAAGCAAAAATCTGGTCCAACGTGGATCTATTTCTTCTAAATCCACATTCGTGATCTCCAATTATTTCATCTACGTATACATATATATACAACGCTGACCAGACGGGTTGGGAGAGGAGAGCTGAAGCTCTCACTGTGATCGACACTGTCTTTTATTCACAGCAGCTCTCCCCAATTGTCCTCAAGATGCTGGGTCAACACCGAAAGTTTTGGGCCCCCACCGGGAATCGAAACCGGGACCGCTCGCACTGAAGTCGAGCGCGCTACCGACTAGACTCCGCAGGAGCTGTTTATATATATATGGGTTATGGCTTGCACTTAACAAGAATTAACGACGACGCTTATGTACAAACTAAAGAGAAATGCATAATAACCATTTGCAATCTGAAAACTAGTGCTTTTATCTTCATTTTCTAAATAAAAATGTATTAAATTATTATATCATATTACCTTCACCGCTGGAAAGATGTAGGTTATAAGGGAAAAATATCAGCAAGCCCAAATATATGCGGAAAGGGCCTTGCAACGCTTATTTTGTTGAATAAACATTTCTATGAAATTACATTTTTATTGAAAGAAAGCTTTACTTACATAGTATGTACCTACTGTTACTATGGAATTATTTTTCAAAGAATTAATTATTTTTATTGCTACGTATTGACCATAAATCCTTTTCTTTAAAACAATTTTCAATTACATTGAAATTATCTAACCCGAGCTTGTTTCATAGTCTCACAGGCTAAAATGTTTCTAATAAGGAACTGCAAAAATTAAACACCACAAGGACAAAAGAGAACCAAGATTTATAACAATCATGTACAAAATGGTAACCACACAGAACAGCACAAGGAAACCAAGTTCCCCAAAAAACTACCTTAATAATGATTAATAAGGGTTCACCTTGTTAAATCATAACTCCTGAAACGAACATTTCACCAGCCCCAGATATTTACCGAACATTTGTGTCATTTCTGCATTTATTCTAAGCTTTTGTGCTAAATAAGAAACAGAGAGTATTATAAATTAAATTTCAGTTTTATTTCCCGTGGATCGTCAGCTAGTCTTTTCAGTTTAGATCGTCTGCCTAATTATATATTTTGTTTATAAATCAGGAAGATAAAACATTAAAGTTTAATTTAAAGACTATACAAGCAACTGTGACATATGCCCGTCACAAATCTAAATGAAGACGTCCTTCGACAGGCAGTCTTCTGGGAGATAATGGAAAGGCAACAAGGCCTTAGTCTAAATATCATGCCGCCAATTCCCTGCTGAAACTAAGTTAAATCCGAAAAACAAAACTAGTCAAGATGGCCGGAGGGAAGGCTAGAAAGTAGCACCTCCTCAGTATCGAACAATGGACAGCAATATCCAAATCCAAAATCGAGATTTATTTATTAATTCTCGAGTCAGGTGTGGGCCCTATTGCAGCTCTCAGTAGGTTTTTACTTTTTACGTATCAGCAAACACTTATTCATTAGGCATAAGCAAAGATGTAAATTGTGATAGAACATCACATCGGCCGTTGCCAGTGCGAAAGTGAAAGTTGAAATAGTGATTAGTAAGTCAGATTTAATGAGAAGTGTGATCACATTGCAGATTAAACTGTGCATTGAATCTAATTTGCGTCAGAACAGTAAGATGTTCTGCGATTAAAACAAATATTTGATTAGGTCGTAAATTAGTATTCACACTGGTAGTTCTGTACGCAGAGAGCGTTCCTTCCAGTAGAGACTAATCTAGGACAAATTAATTCTCTGAATTTCGGAGTTAGATACAATGTTATAAAGTTTAGGGAGAATATAGTGAATGGCATTTCATTTTTAAGTTTTAGTTATATGACGGTTCTCTTGGTAAGTGAAGAATTCCTTCCTCCCGGAGTACCAATCCGTACAATAATTTGCCGGGCAGTAATTAAACGTGTACGTCCCACTTCTCTTGAAAAGAGCGCCGTGGGATAATATAGCTTCCGTGATAACGAGCGAGGACAAAGGCAACCCTACTGCTCACCCTTGGGATCCTGTATAATACTTCCAAACCAGTAAGCCAGGGAATTCCGGAGACAAACGTTGGTGGAACGGTAATACCGATAATAGGTCCTCTGAGCCCCGAAATACTGTAAAAACGCGCAAAAATCAACAAATAGATGAATGTGTGCAAATGGCGGGAAACGGTCGCAAAGTGCGTGACGAATGTTGAAACACTCGAAAATGGGTGAAAAACACTGTATTTAGGCGGAAAACCACGTTTTTAGCATTTGGAGCCCCGACTCCTAAAATCCACCCCACTTCTACTGACTCCGACCAAAATATTGAAAAATGTCACTTTTGGTGAAACTTCACGAAATACCTTAGTAGAAATGTTTTCTTTAGTATTCCAATAAATACTAACACTTTCTACACTTTTTAGAGTACTTTATTACTATTTTCAGAAATCGAACTTTATTCGGTATTTTGGTATGCCGTCGGTACAAAAGGTAAAACATACATAAAAACGCCAATAAGTTGATATGTTACTACAAAGCAATGAATATATTTAATATTTGACTGATTACAGGGCACACACGCGACTATTCTTTTGTGTGTGCGTTTACTTCTGTAGATACGTGATAATTTTACCAAAAATTGAGTGCGTTTGAATGTGTCAAAACAGGAGTAACATACCCAATAATGCACTCTACTAATAACGAAACGATCAAAAATGAATAAAGTTTAATGCTCTTGACATAAATTATAAGAGATTATCGTTAATGAAAATGTTTATCGGCCGGGTACCCGTAAAGCGTTGAGCCCAACGTTACACAATTTTTTCTTAATTCTGCAACTATATTTTCCTTACGCTCTTACGACGTTTACGTACACCTGTGCTCCATGAACATTTGAGTCCGATGAAGTATATTTTATACTTAACATGCACAACAATATTTATTTTTCATTAACAAGTAACAAGGTTGTACTTCACATTAGTTGACGGAGTACAATTAAATTTCTCAACATTCGGCATTAATCTCTGACCGTGCTTTGTTGACATATACCCGATAGGCACTGATCAAGAATTATTATATTATAAATGTCGCTTTAACAGACGTCCTGACAGTTTGAAGAAATTGTATGCGACTGGTATCACAATATTTTTACTGGTATTATCTTTACTTTTACGAGTTAGATTT
The DNA here is from genome assembly GCA_022664845.1 of Lepisma saccharinum. Lineage (NCBI taxonomy): Eukaryota > Metazoa > Arthropoda > Insecta > Zygentoma > Lepismatidae > Lepisma > Lepisma saccharinum. The sequence continues at coordinate 509 of JAGDQP010025215.1, read as the reverse complement.
TCTCTAATATTACTTCAGTTCAATGTACTTGTAGCGCGCGAGTACTTTTATTGTATCACAGTATTACATAATTTACGCTATTAGTATCTTTTTTATAATACAGGAGTTTTGAACTGACTACTTAGGTTCCGTACAAAACTTTTTTTTTTTCTCTTACAATTCTTGTGTTTGCATTGATTTTTTATTTATTTGCTTTCGAGTCCAATGAATGCTAGCAAGTTACGACTCCAAACTAAATATGCCAAAATAATAATAGGATCCTTTATTTAGTTGAATTATATTTCTTTAGTTATTGCCCACAGAAAAAGTATCTAACCGAAGGCAAGGTAGAAACGCATATGGGATAATCGACAACGACGTTGACAATAGCGTTCCGAGCATCAACAATCCCGCGTTTAATCACGTGACTTCTTTTTTGTCTTCAAGAGCACTGTTGACGATATGTAACTGATGCAATGAGGCTACGTATAATCCGATGTCATTTCACTCGACACAATAAAATATATTCC
>JAGDQP010025214.1:12626-26111 GCA_022664845.1 Lepisma saccharinum | reverse complement strand
CCCCCCCCCACGATATCAGTACACACCGTTATAACATCTCCTTACACTCTATCATAACACCCTGGACGACAATGACCCCCAGAAGGCCGATTTCGCCATCTATAGACCATTTCATCTTAGCCCTCATATATACCCATCAGAGCACTAGTGTTTCATCAATGTAGAAATGCAGCGGGCTTCATCTGTTTTTCATCAACTCTGTGACGCCCCAGAGCAGAAGATAACACTGCACTTGTCTAACTAACCAACCCCTGTGTTTGTGGCGTCTTTTGCACTTCACTCATCTTTCTTCTATGTCCCAATAGCCCGGCCAACCACAGAACAGTTTTTTCTTCCCAATTTTCTTCTTTTTTTCTACCCATGGATAAACAGATTAAAAAAATAATAATAATTGATGCCCAAAGCCTAATTACAAAGATGCCCAAAACTCACTTTGCCCCCTATAAATAAAGGCAAACCTCAATACTTCTAAATCCCTTACCGAAGAAAGGGTGTACCCCTTTGAACGGGTAAACTTGAAGAAAAAAAATGTTTCATTGAAACTTTTTTTCTTTCAAATGTAGAAATACTTTAAAAAAAAAGGTTCAAAGCATAACTTAACCTAGTCTAGCTGGGGTTCGTTAGCTTGCTACCGATGACCTTGTGTTGCAGTACGCACAGGAGAGAAAAGCAAGTGTACGGTCTCAATAGGTCTGACGGCATTTTTCAGTGCCGGAGGGAGAAGTTAGATTGAGAAAAGCAGTCATTGCACCAGGACCGATCATCTCGGTTTTTCATTGTTCATTTACTGGACTTTACACTGCACTATTTTGACTGAGTTTTCTTTCGTTCTGGGCTTCGGCCCCAGGGATGCAGAGACAATCAAATTCCGGGAGGACCATTTTGGGCCCGAAGGGGAACAAGGGTTCCATCCTTGGAAAAGACCAAGCATCATCTATGAAAAGACGCAGTGATACTTCTCTCTCTCCAAAACCAAAAGAGCCACGCTCTCAATCTCGCTCAAGATATCGATCACCTGTAGACACTGCTTCTAATGAATCAATTTCTATGGAAACTGAACAACAAACTGCTTCATCATCAAGACGAAATTCAACTTCAAATGTTTCTTCACCAACAATCTACAGCTTTCTTCTTGTTAATGCAGATCCTAAATTCAAAATGCCAAAGCAAGTCTTACATCAACTCCAGAAGTACCTTCCACGCGCAGATATTCATCAAATTATCTTCACCAAGAACGGAATCATCATACAATCAATAGATCAGCAGGTTGCTCTCAAAATCAGGAACAAAGTCTCATATGAAATCTTCGGACCAAAAGCCAATATCCAACCGCTTAATCCGTCGTCAAAAAAAGCAACCACCTCCTCCACGAAAAACACCAACGTTTTCTGTAGTCATCAAAGGAGTAACACCTGATTACACAGATGAGGAAATCACAGACGAATTACGTTACGAAGGATTTGAGATCAAACGTTGCATACGCATTCGCTGTTCAACTGGACCTACATATTTAGTTCGCATCCTATCAGACTCTCAGGACACTATTGATGATCTTCTTTTAAATGGAGCATCTATCTACAGACGCATCTATAGAGTCGAGCCATCTAAAACACCTTCACCTGTAGCTATCCGTTGTGAACGCTGTCAAACATATAACCAGCACCAGACAAAAGACTGCCCTAATACACCGATCTGTGGACACTGCAAGGAAAATCACTCAACTTCAAACTGCACAAACTTACAGAAACCACCATCCTGTTTTACATGTAATCAGAACCATCCGACATACAGCTATAAATGCCAACAAAGACCTGCACCTCTTCCAGACAAACCAGAATTAACCGTACCAATCAGAACCACAGATAAATCTACTGCACCTGATAACTCCTTGAAACACCCAATTACAATTGAAGATCTCCTTCGTTTCATCACCGTAGTACTTCAGAACATTCATCCCCTTCAGCGAAACCACATCCTCAATCAAATCACCATTGCCGATAAATCAATTTTTGGAGTCCATCTAAATGCTACGTACTCTGGTCCTTATGCTCACTTCAGTGTCAAATCTATTGAAAATGCACCCGAAAATGGACATTAAAATCATGAGTGTAGTATTAACTTCCTTATTCGTCAATATCAGATCACTTAAAACACACAAATCAGTTTCTGAACAGCTCCTTCGAGAAGAACATGTCACAGCGTTTGCACTTAATTAAACCTTCCTGACACCTCGACAGTCAATCAGAATACCAAAAGATACGCACTCATGCGTTCCGACTGCCCACATCACATAGTTCGAGCTCAAGGAGTTACAGCAATAGGCTACTATAGCACGATTCCATACGATCTCACGCATTGCCTCCTCAACTTTATCTTCCAGAACACTCCATAGTCACAGTCTATTCAAAAGCTAGAGCCATTACTTTCTATACTATCTATATCCGTCCCGGTCATCCAATTCCATATGAATTTTTTCAATATATTGACAACCATTTCCGACACTATCTCATCATGGCCGATATAAATTTCCATAGTAGATCCAACGCGGAAAAACAGCAATTTAGACAGTACGTAAATACTATACTAAACGCAAAATTTCACGATCTTCCATTACCATCTAGACCGATCTCAAATACTTCCCCAGACGTTGTTATAAGCTCTTCTTCATTGACTGTAGCCAATCTTAGAGTACTACCTCCTTTTGGAAGCGATCATCCACATATTCTCTTGGACATCGCAGCACCGAATAACAAAAAGCAAAACAATCAAATCATCAAACATTTTGACTACGCCAACGCAGATTGGACATCATATCAGACCGAAATAACTGAATCATTGCAGGACCATAGAGAACCACAAACAGAACGAGAATTATACAGTATCATTGACAATATTACATCCGCCATAGATCAAGCTACCAAAAATAACATACCACTAAAGACACGTCAACCTCACAAACCACCAGTACCACCTCAATATTTGCCTATCATTTCAGCATCTCGTAGAGCTTTCAGAGACTACATACAGACCAGAAACCCCGAATCTTTAAGACAGCACAGACGTTGGAACCGAATGATCACAAACTACCTTGACGCCTACAAACGACGCAGATGGATCAAAACATGCAATCATCTTTCAACACTGAGTCATCCAACAAAGTTCTGGACAAAATTTCATCAGTTAACAGGCAAATGTCAGCGAACTACTTACCCTCTCATATCAGATGACCAACCTCTAACTACTGACGAAGAAAAAGCTGACGCTTTTGCAGATTTTTATCAAACCATCTTCACACCAACCATCACTCCGTACCGCACAGCTCTTCACAGTAGAATTGAACATCTCTACACTAATCAACCACCTCACTTACAGCCAAACGTTCATCATCACCTCGAAGATACGCTTCTTACATCCCTAATCACCTCTAACGAAATTTAATCAGTCATTCATTCGAAACGAAACACAGCTCCAGGCTTTGACAATATAACATACAAGCTTATCAAATTATCTCCTCAAATTGTTCACACACTATTAGCAACAATATACAATTTCATACTCCGAACAGGTTATTACCCTCAGCACTGGAAATTCTCCAAAACTCTTCTTTTCATAAAACCCAACAAGCCTCCTAGCAACATTTCATCATATCGCCCTATTCAGTTAACATCCTGTTTCAGTAAAATTTTCGAAAAAATCCTTGTCCACCGACTTCATGAACATCTCAACGAACACCACCTATTACCCACTCATCAAGCAGGCTTCCGTCCCCAAATAAGCACATTAGATCAACTTCTTCGACTATCGAATGCCATAACCACCCAGTACAATACCTCTAAACCTTCCTGCTTACTGCTTTTTGACTTGGAAAAAGCTTTTGATAGAGTTTGGCACGCTGGTTTAATCTACAAGCTTCATTCCTTTAATATTCCTGACTCTTATATTCGCCTCATTTTGTCCTTCTTATCTACAAGACTCACGTACATCAACCTCAACTCTACCCTTTCTCATCCTATTTTTCTCCATTGTGGGATCTCACCCTCAAGGATCTGTTCTTTCACCATTATTATATATCATGTATGTTTCAGACATGCCGCAACTCCCACCACAAATATCGCTATATCAGTATGCTGATGACACAGCCTTCCTCACCACTGGCCACACTATTCATTCAATCAACACAACCCTACAACCTACTTTTAATGCCTTCACAAACTGGTGCACAAAATGGAAACTGACTATCAATGCACTGAAAACACAAGCTCTGATCATCCTTCCACCTCGATGTCGCTCTCGTATCCGCCGAAACCCCAATCTTTTTCAGATCAAAGTAAACGAAACTCCTGTCAGACATCATCCACAGGCCACATATCTACGGGTCATATTCGATACCAAACTATCTTGGAAACCGCATATGCAGAAAATTCGCAAACAAGCTACACAACGTCTTAACTTACTGAAAAGATTGGTTGGCACTTCCTGGGGCTTACACACTCAGACTGTCATCAAAACATATAAAGTTTTCATACGCCCAGCATTAACATATGGACACACCAGTTGGATCGCTGCTCCGAATGACCTATACGAACGTCTTGCCATTTCCGAAAGACATGCTCTGAGATTGGCCTACAGAATCAAACTTCCTTCTCCAACTGAAGACTTATATCAGCGAATGGACTTTCCTCGAGTTACAGAATTTCTGGAAACACTCCGCACAAAATACGCCACAAAGGCAATAGCTCAGGGAAACCCTCTATTTCTAGATACCTTCACACAAGACGCCATCCACGACTCACCTCCAAAATATACCTATTCTCCATTACAGCACTTACTGACCATATTCTCTCATAGCCTCGCAGATAACGACCCGCTTCAACCTGATCTGGCCATATATCGCCCAAATCATTTATCACCGCACGTTTATCCATCACAGCACTAGTGTTTCATCATTGTCACTAACAAGGGCTCATTTGTCTTACATCAGCTTCGAGCAGCCCCGAAGCAGAAGATAAGCCAGCATTCGTCCGTCTAACTCCCTAACCGTGTTTGTCTCGTTTAAGTGCACTTCATACATCTATCACCTCACCATTTAGTTGAAATTTATATTATGTGCCTGTGTAACTTACAATATATTCCTACCTTTCTCACCTCAACTGTTATTATTTTGCCACCTTTGTGTATCTGATATCCTAGCTCCTGCGGATGATACCTATAACTTTTAGAACTGTCTGTGTTGTATGTGATACATTGCAGGATGGACCAACTACAGAGATGCCACCGGAAATTGGAAATCAAAAGATGCCAAGAAATCAAATGTGAATAAGAAAGTGATGCCCAAACTTATGTTTATGAATAAAGGATAGCCCAAACTCTCATTAGCCCTCCATAATAAAATGAAAACCCCTTATGAAATAAATTCCCTCCCCAAAGAAAGGGTGTACCCCTTTGAATGGGTAGACTTAAACAAATGGTTCAAAGCTGTGATTCTTTTCTCCGGAGCTTGTTCTATTTTTGTAGGGGTCAAAAATGAGTATTTTAAACTCTGGCCTCCAATTATATAATTTACTTAGGGTGGTAAACCACCCTGGCCTGAAGTATATAGTACTGCCAAATTATTGGCGCTCATAAGATTTTTAAAAAATGAAGCTTAACAACAATTTTGCGAAACTAATTTTATTCAGTATACATAGCTTATTGTTTCTTTCATGACGTCTGCACACGAAACACAATTTTTGTTATTGGTCGTGGTTAAGCTAACAATTTCAAGAAGGCATACATATTTAACCTATCAATATCTAAGGAGATAAGCTAAGGACCGTGCTTTCATTTTTCTCTAGTTATTTATTGCTATAACGTAATTTTGTACTGTTTTCCTTCTTAAAATAATAGGACTCCTTAGCATGGATCACTATGCATATTAAGGAAACTAGTTATTGTGGGACGTTAGGATAACACCGAATGGAATAATTCCGTAATTGGAATAACAACGAAATGTATCTGATGGAATAACACAAAAAGCAATAAAGTTGATCGGAATAGCACCGAATGGTAATGCAGCGATCAGAACGAAACCGAGAGGAATAAGTCCTACTGGAATAAAATTAAAAGAAAAGGTTTCGATTGGAATAAAGCCGAAATGAATAGGATCGATGGAAATAATATCGAAAGGAAATGTTCCGATTGGAATCACACCGAAAGGAATAAAGTCGATTGGAATAAAATCGAAATGAAATGCACTGATCGGAGTAAAACAGACAGGAATAACACCGACCGAATAACTTTGACTGGGTCTCAGATTAGCACCGAAAGGGATAACATGCAGTGGAATTACGTTAAAATTTAGCAGTCCTGATAGTGCAAAAAGTCACTAGATGGAATCTCTCTAGAGGAACGATTCTTCGGTACATTAATTTACTACTATCATAAGATTCTTTAGAGTGTTGCAAAATAGTATTCTGGTGGATTGTTTTCAAATTTATTCCAATAATGAATGGAATATCATCGAAAGTCATGAGCTGGATTAACGCCGAAACCCACTTCATGGAACTGCTGTGGGATGGAAATTAAAACTCTGTTCAATTTCTGGTAACATATGGCTTGAGAGACGGCAAGAAATTGTAATTGGCAGGAAATGGTAAAAGTATCATTCTCAAAGTAACACCAGTTTGCACTAGAATAAGTTCGAATAAAATGGATAGTTCCATTTCCTGAAAGTTGGTGACGCGCGCTCTTTCGATGCTAAGTTTGGTGCAATTCCCCGGTCCTCCCGGGGTCGCGGAACAACACCGAAACTAACAAACAAAATTAACAATATTTATAATTTTGGCAATTAAAGAGGAGGAGCTGATTAAGGTATCATTTTACAGAACTTTGACCTCACAGTTGACAATGCCCGCCACCATGCATTGACTGAACCCATTTTTTGTTTGACCATTCTTGCTTCTTCCGCTTTTCCCAGCACACATTTAAATGCCTAATTATAATATAAACGTGTGTTTACGAACATAATAATAATTTTACGATCAGTACTTCAAATCTTTCCCAGAAATATTTAACATTTTTTGCGATCCCAATTTCTCTGCTTAAATTTACGGAAATTTTATTGACGGAAATTTTATTCTATTTCGTAAGTTTCGTAAATTATATTATCCGTAATATTAACTAACTGTTGATAGGACGATTTTTATTACGTTACGAGGGAGAGAAAATTCGTCAGAAAGCGAACCTATAGTCTGCTAGTGTCAATGAAGCAAGAGAAATATGCGGGTAATTGTACTGTATTCTCTGCATGAATTTATTGAATTAAATTTTATTTATGGCGTTTTGGGCCTCTATATTAGGATGACGATGACGAGACGTCCTGTTTTTAACAGCTGTCCTTTATTCGTCGTGAGTCCCATTGTCCAGGCAATTTGTTAACGGGACAGCAGATGTCCCTTTTATTGCTACAAAGAAGTCGCCAATCTGTTCACTTAAGTTTTTCTCAAATAACTCCCAACAATCGCTTGGCAGGAGACAGTAAATAAAAAGAACGTAGGCGTGGTATCATGCTTTATGTTGTCTTAGTAGTTTCTGAATTGAAAGTTGTCAAGGGACTGTTACGAATTTCCCAATTTAAATTATTGGAAGCGCTCTTCACGCGGAAATCGCATCCGCCCCCCGTCAGTGACTCATAGTACTGCCCCCTAGGTGGGGTAACTTTGTAAGTTTCAAACCTCGTGGCTTCAGTTTGCAAAAGGTAAAAGATCGTGATACAAATACCGTATATTCTTCACTGAGACTCACGCACTGAGCACCGAATTGTTTCGTGTAATCCATCATTTGTAGTGCTCCTGTGTCGTAAGTACAATTCCGAACAGTGTATTCTTTTATTGTGAATGTTCGAAGGTTATAGGTACGTTAAATTTATTTTCAGTATTGTAATATCAATGTTATTAACAGCTTCGCATTATGAATTCCACCATGTGGTGATAGTTGATTGTGTCTACTTTAAAAACTTCAACTTGCACGTGGTCATAATATTGCACGGTCATACCACGAGATTGCTGTACCATCTATTTTGCTAAAAGGCATATTCCTTTTAAAGTTAGAAATTACTGCCTTGAGAGTGAGCGATCGACCTAGTAAATATTCTTTAAATTTGAGTAAAGAAAAAGGACGCGCCTAGAGTAACGACGGTTTTCCGTCGTTGCTTTAAGCTATTAACCTCGAACGTTAATTTGCAAGAGCAACGACGGGATGGGACGGGACGGCACAAAAAATTGCGTAAAAAGAATTTTTGAGTAAACAGTACTTTTGCGTATGCCCACCGCTAACACCGGGCTGCGCCCCCCTCCCCATGGCTAACGCTGCCCATCTCCCTTCGGACGTACCATCCCCCTTGCCCACCTCGTTATCGCTCGGTGTGCATCCTGCCCTGGTGGGTTTATATACATCCTAGTTTTTAGTGGCCTCTTTTAAAATTGTAAATTACAACTTTTGTTAAATTTCCTTTTCTGTATTTACATAAAAAGCGAAGAAAGTTTAATTTTCTTTTGAAACATATGCTAAAACCCCGGGACCTTTGGATTAGCTTCCTAACGCCTAATGCCTTGTTTAGATTACTAACATTTTACGATGGTGAAACTTATGGTAAAACTAACTTGCGTTCACATTACCGAACTTAACTTGGTTAACGTGTTTGTACTTCCATTGCCTGTAAAGAAATAGGTTGAGGTTCCTGTGGCTGAGTAAAGAATCTGCTTGTTACACGAGAGAGGATTAAATTATAAAAAATGAACACAAATGAATTGATTGTAGCGTCAAATTTTGTAGATTAGTTCTGCCATCATTCTTTTATATTTTATAAGTAATACGCACCACTATTATACTATATATTTCGATAAAGAAAGAAATAAACTCACGAATTCGTGCCTAATAACTAACTTGCGTTTAGACAGTCGTTTCCTACTAACGGTATAATATAACCGTCGTAAGTTGACGATAGTTAAATTTGAAACCCGCGTTAACGGTAACTACCGTTTACATTACTAAAATGAACTCGGGTTAACATTAACCATGGTAATATGTTAGTAATGTAAACAAGGCATTATCCACAATACCAAACTGCAGCTGCCGGGCTGAGCGCTTGTCGCTGTTACTTCTAGTTCAAGCTACGCGAGAGTGGAATATATTCCGTCGTTGCTCTAGTAAATTAACCCTTGATGTTAAAGATTTAAAGCAATAACGGAAAACCGTTGTGGCTCTAGACACAACCAAAGAAAAATCACAAGAGATTTTTAATTTGAGACATTACCTAGTTAAGGGTTGTCACCATTTCGGACAAATTATTTTCTCGTTTAAATTATCCCCGTAGGACTCATGCATGTTTGTGTATCGATTAAACTTACTGGAAGTCTGTACCCGAAATTTCAATAAAGCATGATATAAGGAAATATTTTTCAATGTTAAATCGTGGAAGAGCTAAATATAGTTTATCGGAAGAAAATGTTGAACTAAGTGGGCGAGAGCTTGTGGTCATGTTGCATAAATAGTTGATGCACGAAAATGTTCGAGTAATGTTGGAAATGTATGTTTGATGCCCATGTAATGTAGTGATTGGATATGAGGATGGATATGTTTCATTTATATTAACACTTAGTGGTATATGTGTAGTACGTCTTGATGTGGTAAGTGAGATAGTGCGTAACTGTACCAACTATGGGCCAGGCAATGTTTACAATGAAAGTTTGTGTTGTAAATTGTTAGCGTTTGATATCTTGCGTATGTTCTTCCAGGTACATTGCAGCACCACTCTGCTGAAAGTTTTTCCATATTTGGATGAGCTAACATGTAATGAATTTTATATCCATAAGTAATACTAACATCTAGTGACGGGGCAGAGTCCACCCAGTACCCTTTTATTGTAAGTGCTTGTTGTCTGTATTCCAATACGAGTTGCGGGTATTTGTACCTGATATTTGGGATCTGGTTTATCGACGGCAGGTACTAACATGAGTGTGGGGGGCATGAAAAGCCGAAAGGGCTCCGACACCGCTACAAAGTGAGTCAGCTATAGCACGAGCCGTCTATTTCACTATTCATTCATCAGATGGCGTCATTGCAGTGTTCATCACACATACGACATTTCTATGGGATAAGCTGATACAATGGAAGAATATGAAATTTCCAAACTTTTTAAAAGTGCTTCTGATTTTGTACAACCCACACCAACATTTACGCCAGAGATGATATTTTATAAGCGAATAAATATATCTTTGAAAATTTGTAACTTTTATATGTGACTATACGAACTGACTGAATATATACAGAATATGAAGGCAATGGTTATGTGTTCTTCCTTAATATTTGATGAGTTTTTGAAAAAGGAAAAAAATCGCATTTTATGTATATTCGAGGTTGAATATCTCTGGCGGGACAAAATATAAAAATTATTTTGTTCACACGTTATACATTTATCTTAGCTTAAACTAAGAAAAAACTACGGTAGAAATTTGAATTTTGATATTTGAATTTTAACTTACCGGTAAGCAGTTATGTGCGGAATTTTAAATGTTCGGTAAATAAGAGGGTTAAGTCATAAGTCATGGCAACTACTTTTTCTGTCGAATGGGGGATAGAAGAACTGCTCGAAGATACACGTTGGAAACCTTATGGCATGGCATGTACTGTCGAGTGGACTCACCAGATGGTGTATGTAAGTAGAGCTGCAAGTCTGAGCAAGTCCCGAAGTTCAGTACGTGAGTGACAGTGGCGCGGAATGGAGGTCACGAAGTTTGAACAAGGTTCATATGTGAAAGTAGCATTTCTCCGCTTCAGGAATGCAACAGTCAGAGGAAGCACTAGGTGAGCGTGCGATATCCTATCGAATAGCGGCAAGGTGGATAGCCGCTTTCAAATGGCGCAGAGTGTTTACTGCCAATCTGCCGCGCAATGGGCGTCCTTCTCGGTGTCGAGGCACGGAGTCCATAGGACCTGAAATTGGAAAGATTTAAACTGGTACAAAAAAGATAAAAAAAGAGAAGAGTATAGTAGGACTGAGGAGGATATTTCTCTAGCCCAGTTCCCGATGGATAAACCTGGGCCCTACTATACGCCTGCACTAGGGCGAGTGGGGGAAACTTACTATTTATTTTTCTACCAATAATGCATACAATATTTTACAGATACAAGTGACTTGAGCTATACAATCCACAGTTATTTATTTATTTATGTCTGTTTGTGACATTTTTATTTCATTAAAGCCATTTAGTTCTTTTCGCGTTTCTCTGTTTTGATTTATAACAATTTTAGATTTATCTGATGTTTTCTTCACTTTCATTCATTCATACTTTACTGTTTAATATCTTTATTATAAGTTTTTAACACCATTGCATCTCCTATTTTGTATCTATTCTCTTGTTGAGCTTAGAAAGTTTCTACCTTATATTATGTACGTCTATTTCAAATTCTAATCTTTTCCCAGTTCCTAATCTATACTATTTGTAACTTGCTTTATCCCGCTGATCTATATGCTCCCTAGTATTATTAACTGTGCCTGTAACATAAGATAAAATGAATTTTATGGGTCCGGTTGCCTGTGCTTTCCTTGTTCCCAAAAGTCCTCCTTCATCCAGCCGTCCTCTGGTAAGGCCTTCGACAGCCCATGCCGTAAGCTTTCTAACGTGTATCTTCGATCTGTCCTGTTATCCCCCATTCGAAAGAAAAATATAGTTGCCATGACTTATGATTTAACCCTCGTTTATAACAAAATTTATAATCTTGCACACGTATCTTATTTAATGTAGTATCACAGCATTCATCTGGTGAAGCTGAGGAAAACTTGCCACGATACTCGGTAGTGGGGTTCGAACCCACGTACCTGTCAAGAAAATTTTATATAAACAGTATTCCAGGATAGATTATTATATACCTATTCTATCTACACGCATAAATTAAGACTTTAATGTGAATCCAGAAAATTTTCAAACAGGGTCGGCCGCCCTAGTTTCTGCCTACCTACAACTAGAGAGAAAGAGAGGGGCAAAAATACATACACGTGGAGACAGTAACTAAAGATAAATGTCTAAGATCGGATCTTCCCTTACACTGTAAACCTTCTGGATTGTCTACTGAGGCAAGCAGTGTTTTACTTCTTTCTCGTTGATTGTGCTTTGAGAACAAAGCACATCGTGATAATTTGTGTTGAGGAACTACGCGTTCCACTTGAAAATGTGGTTGAGGAATTTCCTCCAGGATTCTCAATTTAAGAGGGTGTTCAAAGTTTAGACCAGCCTAGTGCAGGCGTGTCAAACATAGGCAGCCCGCCATGGCATTTCACTTGGCCCGCGTGACAATATGAAGTTTGTATTAGATAACGTAATCAGTTACGTTACTGCGTGTTATATGAAGGTATTACATAGACGCCTGGGGATTGTATTGACTATAAAATACCGTGGGTTGTGGCGCAGACAGCAGCGCGTTCTTAAAGTGATTAGGAAACGGAATTAGCAATATTTTTCTCCATTCGTCATAAGAGGTAGTGCTAAAGCAAAGATATTAAAGCAATGACCAACAGCACTATGTCATTCTGTCTGAGACATTACAAAAATGTCATTCAACAAATGACCAATAGCAAATGTCAACTTTCTTACTCAGGAACTTTACTTTGTGACATTTCTTAACTTGTAGAATTATGCAATTACTGGAACTGAACAAACCTGAAGATTAATTTTGTAACCAATAAAAAATGACATGAACTCTTAATAATTTTTTTTTTTTTTTGCTAATATGGTCAGTGGGTGACAAATCCGCAGTTTTTGTATCTTAGTTTCAGTAGTCGAATGGTCAGAAAAGTGGGGGAAATCGCCCTACCCCTAATTTGCACCCCTAATCGCCGCCCAAGCTGAAAATTAATTCCTCGAGCTATGGTCATTCTTATCTTCATTACTAAGACGCATGACCTATGGTATGATGAATTCTCGTGGCTTTCTAAACACTCATTTTCGTGTTTCTACTTATCGAAGCCTTATTTTGCTAACTTTGAAATTTCTCCAAAAGGTTGGCGTTGTATACAAAAAACGTTTTCCAGAACTTTCGGTGTACGTAAACTAAGATCGTTTCACTCCCTGTCCATTGATTAGATTGGTTTTAAACAGGCTTTCAGTTAAGAAGCTATGTCCCCCTCCACTTCCTCCAATTAGTATTTTGCAACGCCTAAAATTATTGATAGGTCACAAAGCATTATAAAATACAAAATCTTTGTCATACTTTTCGGAGTGGTATGTAATATTTGAGCTCTCTGAGAAATTAAATCAGAAGAATCTTTGTTTATCAGTTCAGCATTCTTAGGTTTACACTCAATTTAGAGTCCTTGAAATCATCACCTGTTTGTTCTGTTGTTCCAATTTTACCACGAGTTACAAATTCTACTTCATTAGGAGATTTTGTATCTGGGTTTAATTCGTTTTGGAACGATTCTATTGTTTGGCCTGATTCTTAGGTTTTCAC
>JAGDQP010025214.1:0-12616 GCA_022664845.1 Lepisma saccharinum | reverse complement strand
CGCCTTTCATAACAATACGAGACTTGCAAATCAGTGTTACAACATATAACTCCTACTGAATTGAAATTGGTCAACATTACTAGATGTATTTTCCGCAGTGGACTGGAATATAATTCGATTACATATTCTGTATACTATTTTAACACAATCTGAAAGCAAATTTTCCACTGCTTGAACTCCAACACAATATTTTATCAGTATTCCCAACTACTGTAACGAAATATTACAACTTTTGCAGCTAGAAACCTATAAAGCGAGCTTCAAACTGAATAGGGAAGCCACATCATGGCTGGTTATATTCAGCTTCAGCACCAAAATCAACCACTACTACCGGTTTAAAAAAAGGTTTATTTGGGCGACCTCGTTTACAGGCAAGGGATAGAGTGTCCGGGAGCAAAAGTGCTTTTGGTCTTTTTAGGTACTTTTTGTTGCAGTTGTGCAACTGCTTGCGCTATAGGAATGTTTAAAGGCGGACTTGTACTGCCCATGTTCATGAAGTGGTGCGCTTTAATTGGGAAATACGATGAGGTATGTTATGTTTTGTCTTACTTTGATGTAATTTTTTCTTTTATGGGAAATAGTACTACATTCTGTGAGAGAAGTTGCGACTTCTTTTATTGTTATTTTCTATTCAAACACTTCCTGAATAACAATATACACTACCTTTCCTTTTCACTGCATCAGCTATGGCGTCAGCACCTCATTGTGAATGAAACGTGCGAATGGGGTAGAAGTTCAAATCTTTTGTGGGGGAAGAATCCGAATGCGGACTTTTGTCCCATTCCTCAATCTTGCAAATAATTTTATTCTTTAATTTAAACTGCAGTTGACAACATGATTTAAATACGTTTAACTAAAACTAAAGCTATGTATATAGTTTAATCTTTAAATTTGCTATTAGAAAGCACTACCAAAACTCTAGTTCAAGTTTAAACAGATAAACCCATCTAATAAGGTATGTTGTTTGCCATAAGAATGATTATAAGTATGTATGTATATGTGTGTATCAGTTTATGTATGAATGTATCTGTATATGTTTCTCCTATGGGTTAAACACTTCCATAAACATATCCAGGTTTCAGAAAACAACCGCGCTCTTTTAATTCTGGATAATCATGCAGTTCATATTTCTTTGCATGCTGTTTCTTTCTGTAAGGGTAACTTGATCCATATGATTAATTTGCCCCCCATATAGCAGTCACAAGATCCAACCATTAGACAAGTGTTTGTTTAATTGAAAACTTTGTACGCTAAATTTTGCGAACAATGGCTTACTAATCATCCAGGTAAAGTTATTACGCAATTCCAGTTTTGTGAATGGTTTGGTGAAGCTTATTCAAAAATTTGCACTGTTGAAAAGACTGTAAACGGTTTCAGATCGTGTGGAATTATCCCACTAAACAAGGACATCTTTAATGACGAAGACTATTTCTTCTGAAACTGTTAATCAACAGGCTTCCAACAACAAACCAGACTCAACAGCAAAAAACATGTGGAAAATTTGGATTCCCAGTTGACCTCCAGTGAAGACTGTAGTGTAAGTGTACCAAGATAAAAAACTGTTATTGAAAGAGTGGATAACCATGAGTTACGTTTAACATCAAATACAACTAGCAATAAAGAAAGATCACTGGACGAAATTGTAATTGTGAGCGTGGATAATACCTTCCACGGCGAGATCATCAGTGTCATCCTCAGACCTAAAATTAAGAAAGGTATGACAATGGGAAACAAATTCAAAATGTCTGAAATTCTTACGTCCACCTCATATAAGAAAAGTTGGATACTGCTCGAGAAGGATCCAAAGAAGTCTGCATTAGAGAAGAAATTATTCGCATCAGCAGAAAGTTCAACTCCCGATGCAGTGGAATATTCATATCCATTGTGTAACCGCAAATATATCGATCCACCAGACGAGGACTCGATCCAAATTTTGTATGTGTATGTGTTTCTTTTTAAATAAATGGGATAATTTCCTTTTTTAGATTAACTTGTTAACACGAAGAAAATCTTCATGCTTTGTGTTTTTTGTATAGCGAATAATTATACAAAAAATGCAATGAATGTATAGTTACAATGCAATGAAAAATATTACCACATATATAAACTTCAATTCTCGCTAAAAGTATCATTCACGCTGTCGAATAATTTCGTAACTTCTTTATACGATATTCACATGTTATGATCTAAGAAATTGAACAGGTTTTAATATGACTCTTAATTTTAAAAATATGTTGCATTAACTTCTTTCAATGAACAAAACATAGTAGAAATAATACGTTAAAAATACGTGTTTGTCGATTTCCTATTTTGTATATTTCAGCGGACTTTATCCCAACTTTTGCCCCCTATTCTGGGGTAAAAATCCGAATATGTGAATTTTGTATTAAATGGATGTATCTCATTCGATAATAAATTGGTAGACTTTCTATCAGCTTCAATATATAGAGGAATGTTCACTTTTTCTTCTGTGCGAAATTCATTATCTTAGCGTTATTTCTTTCGGATCTAGGTTCAAACTCAAACTGCAGCTTTTTGACCCCGCTTAATCTACTAAATACTGCATGTATAGAGCGGCATCTCTATACACATTTCTCCATGGGAGGCATGGCCTCATCATCCACATTCTGCAAGCTTCCCACCGCGTAAACTGTCAGTATTTGTTTTCAAACTTCGTATTGAACTTTTTCATATTTTCAAAAATTTGGTCAAAATTGGTCGCCCTTGTAGCCCCTCCCCTAAATCAGCCACTATGTTCATTGTACTTCCACGACTAGCTCTGAATTATAATGATATAATGTAGTCACGAGCGGATGGGTACAAATGCAAGGAAACAAATCAACATTTGGTAATGAGTAGGGTTGCCAAATAGGTTTTCCGAGACAGTTCCGGTTTTCAATGAAATAATTAATTGTCCCGAAAGATGCTTTCAGGGCGCCTGCTTGTCTCGGTTTCTAATTTTTCTTTTAATTGAGATATTTTTGGCTCCAACTACTCCATCCTTACAATTCGAATTCGGCAGCGAACATAGAACTGCTCCATTGTTGGAGCTTTACGATGTACTGTTCTCAGGACTATTACGATTCTACGCATATGTCAAGTTGGCACCCCAGATGATTGTACTATTAATAAAAGTAATAGTACCATTAAGCACTTTCATTATACCAATTGAACCTACAAAATTCTTCGATTGTGCCCTCACCGATACCGGAAAATTCCCGGTCAAAGTTTGGGTGATAACTAGACGTAGTATCCCAACTGATTGTACTATTGATAAAAATAATTCTACCTTCATGTACTTCCATTGTACCCATTGAACCAACCAAAATCATCAATTGTACCCTCACAGATACCAGAAAATTCCTGGTCAAAAATTGTAGTGCTAACTTGACTTAGCACCCTATTTATAAAACATTGTACATTCAAGTATTTCCATTGTACCCGTTGACTCAACAAAAATCTTCGATTGTACCATTGAATCAACAAAAATCATCGATTGTATCCTCAACGATATAAGGAAATTCCCGGTCAAAATTTGGGGTGCTAACTTGACGTGGTATCCCAAGTGATTGTACTATTGATAAAAATAATAGTACCTTTAAGTACTTTCATTGTACCAATTGAACCAACAAAATTCTTCCATTGCACCCTCACCTATAGCGGGAAATTCCCGGTCAACGTGTGGGGTGATAACTTGACGTAGTATCCCAAGTGATTGTAATATTGATAAAAATAATTGTACGCTCAAGTACTTCCATTGCATTCATTGACCCAACAAAAATCTTCGATTGTACCCTCACCGATACCAGGAAACTCCCAATCAAATTTGGGGTGCTAACTTGACGTAGCACCTCAACTGATTGTACTATTGATAAAAATAATTGTACCCTCAAGTACTTCCATTGAACCTACAAAAATCTTCGATTGTTCCCTCACCGATATCGGAAAAATCCCGGTCAAAGTTTGGGGTGCTATTAGCAAAATATCAGGGATGTAACTATAATGCCATGAGACCCTGCTTTGCGGAGGAGGCAGGTGTCCAAGTGACTACATGTGACGTATAAATAGATGAAAATGAGTTACTGGGGAAACCCAGACAAAATCGCAAGGGAATTCGCGATTCTCGATTAAGAGAGTTCGATTAAAAAATTTTTCAGAGTTGGTAAAAGTGAAAGAATGTTTATGCCTGGATGGAAATTTTCACGCAGTCTAGAGAGAACCTTCGTTTTTAAAATCTTGCACGTGAGAGGTTTCTATAAGGTCCCTAGAAGTTCTAACATATATGTATTAGCCTAGTAAATCTTTGGAACTTAAATATTCCATCTTTGTGGAATATAACAGGCAGATTCACCCGGGGGGATTTTTAATTTCCCGGGGTACATTCCCCCGGGACATCCCCTGAATTCATCATTGATGGCTGTCCATCCTCAGTGAGATTTTCTACAATTCAATAAGACAAGTTTAATTTACATCCTCATCCTGTTACCCCGAATTAGTGTTCACCGAGCAATATAGCTCTGCTGGTAGAGCGTTGGTTTTTCTTTCGGGAGGTCCTGGGTTCGATTCCCGAATGTAGGACATAATCCCAATGGACAAAATATTCCCTGGATATAAACCTACATGAACTGGACATAAACTCCATTACCTTTACACAGTTAAAAAAAAATCTTACTTGGACAAAAGTCGCGCATAAATAAATAAATAATCAGTAACTTACATGATAAAACAAAATCCTTATTTACTAGTGGAGCTAATAAATCTAATTTTTAGCATTTTTTAAAAATGTTTTTTATTTCAAATCTTGTATGCTGTCATTGTTTTCGATGAGTAACAGAAATTAGCAATGATTTAAACAAAGCTTCTTAGGAATGAACTGTGATATCAAGTTTTGAAGTAAATTTTTAAAGCTGAATATTGGCTGGGTTTTATTGTGTTTCTTTTTTTCGTGGTTTACTTATTGATAAAAGCGCACGAAAAACAATACCACATATATTATATGAAACAATATTTAAATGTTTTGTTTCTGAGAGTTAGAGAATTGAGAATTTCTCATTGGAGATATTTTAACCCGCATAGTAGTATACAATGTCAAACAATCAATTTATTAAAGATTCTTACATATTAATAACGTTATCTTCCTGTTGTAAGTTGCTAGAAGAGCTGCTAGGTTCACTGCGATGTGAGGTTCCTTTACAGCTATTGTCTTCATTAACGATATGTTGAACTACGGCATCTTCCAAGTTCACTGTAATCGTATTTACATCATTACATTCGAGTTTACGCCTTTTCCAATATAAACGACGTGCTTGTGAATGTTTCCTCCTTTTTTAGTTTGTGATAGAGGTCTTCTAGTTTTACCCATCACAGCAGAGAAAAAAATAACGCATCGGACAGTAAAAGCAGAGTTAGCACCACTGATATTCTCCTGTCGTTATGGGCAAGTGCCGTCGCAGTTCGCATCTGATTCGCATGGCGGCGCTAGTGAACGGTGGGGAATTCAAAATGATTGACTAATGTAACAAACTTTTTACTTTTTTCGGAATCGTTATGCTTTTTAAAGTAAACAAATATTGCAAAAGAAAAAGCAATCTTCACTCTTTGCAATGACAAATGTTTAATGGTAAACAAATGAACCATTTTAATATAATAAAAGTAGAAAATCAATGTTACAATATTTTTCATAAAACTGTTGCAATCAAACTGCGCATCTCTTCAAACGTTCATGTAATGCAAAAGAAACTTTGCGAAATTATTCATGTCACTCAGGAAGGTGTAGGGAATCATACATTTTAGATTCGATGTTCCTGCTTAGTTAGTTCAGTAAAAAAAAGTATAAACAAAAACGCTTGATTAATTATTTATTTAATTAATAATTACTCTCTTGAAAGATCGTTTAGAAACGTTATAAATAGTATCATTATAAATTTTTCAATAAAAAAAATAACGGTATATACGTTATTTTATAACGATTTAAAACGGCTTATGTCCCCTTAATTGAGGCTCGACAGCGGAGCAATAAGAACATAGGTGCGCTCTGTTACTCCCGTTTTGTTTCATTTCTCAGTTTTGTGAATTAGAATTTATTTACGACCTACAGATCTCTGTTTTGTTCTGTCGTTAATACACTTGAAAACAAGATCAAAATGATGAACAATTGGATGAAATTCGAGAACGAAGTTCAGGTTTGACTTTTTAGCTTTTCGTGCCTGTACTCGAATTTTTAAAATAGATTATTCACGTTAGTTACAGATTGAAAAGTATGGTAGATTATTAAAGATTAGAAACAAACTTTTGATGAAAAATATCATTCAGGAGGAATTCGGAACAAAAATTAAAAGTTTTCA
The DNA here is from genome assembly GCA_022664845.1 of Lepisma saccharinum. Lineage (NCBI taxonomy): Eukaryota > Metazoa > Arthropoda > Insecta > Zygentoma > Lepismatidae > Lepisma > Lepisma saccharinum. The sequence continues at coordinate 6,272 of JAGDQP010025214.1, read as the reverse complement.
AACCTGGATTCGGAACCAGTAATGTGAGCATGGATACCTAATTTTTACCTATATCTTTATCTGCATTTATCAAAGATGTAGTTACAGTCATCAGTGCGTGTGCCGTTATTTTGAGGCATATTAATTCCCGTTATGAAATAAGTGTGGATGTTTTCGGGCAAGTACTGCGCCGAAATTGCAGTTTACTCCTACTGTGTTTCACAACTCTCAAAACTTCCCAATTCTATAGCTGTCTAGTCATTTAAAGGAAAAGTCTTGAATCATATTGAGGTGTGAAATTTTTCTCGTTCCATCCAGAGTTCGATTATTTTTCATAAACTACTCCAGCAGCATATCATACCGTCTTATTTGATCACCTGTAATGAACGAGAATGACATCTATAGACACAAACGTTTTGAAAATTTTGAATAGGAACTTTTAGAAATTGATTTGTGCCTATTTGTATATGATAAAGCATAAGTCTAAAATCACTTGCCGTGTTCAAAACCGCTCCAGAAACCTGACACAACTTTTGGTTAATGAAAGATGGCGGCATCTGTCGGTACATGAGCATCATGGTTGCCATCTTGGATTCAGCCCGAAAATTGCAATTATAAATAAGGCATATGACATATCGCTTTACGCTACCTTGTTCCTAGAAATTGAAATATGAAGACATTGGACATCTACGTTTATTTGTTTAGGAGATGGGGGCTCTGAAATTGATCATTTGAAAATATATATGATTGTAGTAGTTATTTTAAATACCGTGCGTAAAGTACGCATAATACTATTAAAGTACACACGTTTGTATTATAGGATTACACAATTAATTGTTTAATACAGCTGAAAATATGTTTATTTTTGTAAGTGAAATTAAACATTGCCACAAAGCAAATAAATAGATATATATATGCATCCCATACAGTATTTTACACATGGAAACATTTAAATTCGAAAGAGTATCATATATAAGAACTCGCAAAATGAAAGCCACAAATTAAACATGTACTGTCTCTTTCCGAAGAGTTACAAAATGAAGTCAAAATATTCTTAGCTTTGTTACTTCTTTCACCCTGTTCGGTCTAACTATCAATTAAAAGTAAGGAACCCTTCTTAACACTTCGATATAGCAATCTCTAGTGCGTACTTCTATAATTTTCTTCGTAAGTTTACTAGTTCTGCTACTTAGAACCCTATGAAGAACGTTTGTTACCGCGGAGATCAACTTGCGAGTTCCGCAAGCCATAGAGCAAGTAAATGAATAAGTAAGCTACAAACAAATATATTATCTTGCAGACCTTTTAATGAACAGACAACATCATTACATAGCCCAATCCATTCTTATTCTTTTCTAAGAAAACGAAATGTGCAGCAGATAAAATTCCATCTGTTGAATGGTTTACGAGTGCGTTGGTATGTTAGCACGTGTGCTGAAGTACATCGCTCTCCATTATGTAATATCGTCCGTGTAGAATGAAATTCGTTAGTAAAACCTGAGCGATCAGTGTGAGGAATTAGCAAATCCTACCTATTTTATATATGAAGTGTGGACAGTAGTTAAATGATCTTTTACTTTAGGTTGTGCCTTCAATTTTCCGATGTTGGCTCGCTCGACGATAGCTCATCGCATGGTCTCCTCGTTCACCTGCTCTCACACACCTCGCTTTGTATCTATGGAGTAATCTAAAACACATGGTGTACACAAACAACGATCTACGCCATCTCCATCAACGGATTCAGCATGCCTGCGCCGCCGTTGAACCCGGTGTTACGCAGGACCCTTGAGAATAAAGAAAAAATGGATTTGTGTGTCCCGCAAAATTGCCACTAAATTTAGCACATGTTATAAGACGTTAAATCATAAATTTTAAAATCTTATCTCCTAAACAATAAACGTAGGTGACAAATGTCATTTGAATTTCTGGGAACAAGCTAGCCTAAAACGATGTCATTACCCAAAGGTTGATCCAGGTTCCCGTAGCAGATTCAACACGGCAAATGTCTTCAAAATTATGCTTTACTATTCAAAAATATCACAAATCGATATTTTTAAAACTTTCTATTCAAAAATTTCAAAAAGGTTGGGTCTAAAGATGTCATTTTCGTGCATTACAGGTGAGAACCTAGTGAAGAAAAAATATTTCATGTAAATATCGGCTGATCAGCTGAAGTAGTTCCGTTGTAAGAAGACTTTTCGTGCGAGTACAGACAATATACGCAATCATTGCTATTTAACCGGGCAGATATTCTCTCTCAGTGGTAACAAATGAAACATTTTTTCTAATGTAATTCTTACTCCTGTTTGTTATGCAACCACTCATCTTTAGTAAAGAATTTATGCTTTTCTTTGGAAAATTGAAGTTTTGGGTATCGCGTGTCCCAGAACATAGTGTCCGAAAATTGATCAAGCAGCGTGTACCCAAGAAAAAATTTGCCATTCAACCCTGAATATATATATTGAGTAATATTATAAATATATATATAATTATGTTTGTATTTACAATGCCGCCCACACACATACACACACCGATTAGACGAGACTCGCTTGTTTCAGCACTCAAGAATCACTTCTCACTGTCTCTGTCTCTTCTTTTACTGTCCACTTGTGTCTTCCTTCCAACCCTCTTCCCTCTTTCTGCTTCTCTGTAGCAGGACGAGGGTCACATGAAGCCACACACACATGGTACTCAAATACTTGTCACACAGTCGCAGACCAAAGAAAGAATTCTTCGGTTGCATTTTCGTCTTTGAAATGAACCCAAATACAAAATAGAGACATGCCCAATATAACAAAATGATTATGAAACACACAATTTGAGATCTCCACAACTTCAACACACATACACAAAAGAAACTTTCATTTGTGCCTGAGCACTTGTTTACTCAGAGTCAGAGGGTAACGGAGCAATTTTGGTTATGGGTCTTTTGTATTCACCATCAGCTGTTTTTATTGTCACTGCTCGCATAAGTCCATTAGAGCCTGGATGAATGACATAAATTCTTCCGAGTTTCCATTGGAGTGGGGGAAGGTTTTCGGCCTTGACCAACACCAATTAACCTAACTTCACATTTTCTTGTTTTCTGTACCATTTTGGCAGTTGTTGAAGTCTAGACAGATGTTCATTTGACCACCGCTTCCAAAAGTGTTCTTGTAATTTTTGTATAAGATGCCATCGCTTGAGACTGCTTATTTTTGTATTACTGGAGAAAAGGTCGGATAAGGCTGTCAGAGGTTGTTCGATCAGAAAATGTCCTGGCGTGGGACGAGATAGGTCGGGGGGATCTGATGACAAGGCTGTTAATGGACGTGAATTTAGACATGCTTCAATTTGACATAACATGGTTTGCATTTCTTCCCAATTGAGTATGCTGTTTCCCAAAACATGCTTGAGGTGATATCTTATAGATATCACCTCCCAAATGCCACAAAAATATGGAGCACCTGTGAGATTAAAATAACACTGAGTTGTTCTGCCACATTTTGTTGTATTGGGAAGATTTCACTAATTGGTGTAAATCTTGTATTTTCTTATCAGCTTTGACAAACACAGTATCACAATCACTATAAATGTTGTTTGGTTTGCCTCTCCTCGCAATAAATCTTCGAATAGCAGCAAGAAATGTTGGAGTAGAGGCATCACTTGCCGTTTCTAAATGAATGGTATGAGTAGTGAGACAAACAAATAGAATGATCTAAGCCTTGAGTGGCTTTCGCCCCCTTCCCTTGATGGACCGCACGATATATGCTCCACTGTAGGCGACCCCCACATGCTTGAATGGTTTTGCTTCATTGGCTCGTACACCAAGTATATTGCCCATTAACTGTGTAGTTGCTCTTTTTCGGTGGCGATACACATTGGGTCATAACAGAACGTACTCTGTCCCGTCCACGTCCATGTGGCCCAGCATGTAGATTTCAGATGTGTTCTTGTAGCACAATGAGATCAGTCAATTGATTTTTGTCAGGAAGAAAGATGGGATGTTCTTGATCGAAGGAAATTTGTGCATTTTGTAGACGGTAACCGACACAATACCCAATACCCACCTCAAAACCATCATAAACAAGGCATACAATAGACTAAACTTACTTAAAGGCATTACAGGAACCCCATGAGGTTTAAACCCAGAAGCAGTGCTAAACACATTCCTACGCCCAGTTCTCACTTATGGATGCAATGCCTGGATTGCCGCAGACAACACATTTTACAAAAACCTACAACGGGAAATACATGCACTACGTATTGCATATAGAATCAAACTTCCCAGCCCAACCCAAGACCTCTATGACAGACTTACTTTTCCACATCTACTAAACCACTTAGAAACACTACGCATAAAACACGTTAGGAAACGCCTGGACTCCAACCATATACTCTTTCATGATATCATACTCTCACACGAACAGCAACACCGACATTCACCATTATCACTTCTTTTCTCACTATACCATTACACTAAGCCTCCAAACCACCCTCACATACCATTCATCTCTGCATACACCACACCGATCATTCGTCATTATATAACACCTACATATTCTGCACAGTGACCATCTTGAACGTATAGGGCCTACCTGTCTACATCACGATCTAGAGTAGCCCCTAGATCAGAAGACCATCAATCATTCGTCCTATTTGTGCTAAAGTGTTGTCTCGTTTAGTGCACCTCATGCCCATTTAATCATTCTCCATTATTAAACAACTCCTTTCTTTTATCCACAATTATGATTATGAGGAAAACACATAATGAGCCAGATTAAATGTTTAAATAAAGATTAAAAGATTCCGGAAAAACCTCTTAACCCACCTACCACTTCCTAGGTATCCAAATTTATTTAGCCATCCCTTCCCAAATAGAGGGTATAGCTCTCTGGGGGTGCTAACATGGCTAGGAAAAAAAACAAGGTGTATGATGTTATTTTAGTTTATACATATTACACATAGACATTTTGGAATATTTTTGTAGAGGGATTAGTTGTTGTATAACGAAACCTCTTTCTTTCATCAGATGAATGACGTGAATATGAGTGCACAGTTTTCACATTTCTCAATTGGTTTTCTTGACTTGACATACGAGTTTAAATGTTTCTCTCTTTTCATTGGAGCAACATCTCCCATCATAGGAGTTGCAGATTACGTTACAACAATTATCTTAAGATCCTCTCAAAGGTTCATTTAGTAATCTGTCCTCCCCAGATTACCTGAAGCAGCAAATGATTGTAAGGTTTTTTCTTAATTGTTATTGTCTAATTGCCATGTTACTGGTAAAAGTGTCCCTAAATTAACTATAAGAAAATTTTGACCAATTCCTCAGTATCACAAATCCTCTGGATTCTGCCAGACCCTGTGGGAGGTGTTTACCCTCCAAACTTCAAAATCGTTGCTTTGAAAAATCGATAGAAGCCGTACAAAACTTCACTTACACCCTTCGAATTTTGACTTTAACCCCCCATAAACTGAAAATCCTGGCCGAAACCCTGACACAAAGGAAGGGCATAGAAATAGCTATCTCCTTGAGCTTAATTGTAACTCCACACTAAGGGCTGCTTTTCTTGTGATTTGGGTGAATAGCCAATTTAAACACGTGTTACATGTAGAACACATAATAAAACACGTGTTTCAATTGGCTACTAATTCTAATCGCAAGCAACGCAAGCGTTCATTAAAATCATTTTTAAGCCATGTTATCTTGTGTGAATTGAACACACTCGGGGAAGCAATATTCCTCACGTTCTCGCATACACCACAATCACATTAATGAGTGTTGCGCATTCCAAACCGTTGGGAAGTCGGTGACCGGTTGGCTAAGTGAATATCATCGTCCGGTTCTCAGCCAGTGCAATTTCTTTTACAACAAAACTTTTTCTTTCTTTCCTCTTTTAAATAATTGATTCCATTTCCATTTTTAATATTTTATGCATTTCCCGAACAAAGGTTAGAAGATCAATTTAGATGTTCTTTTCGTTATACCTATGTTACAAACTTCATGGGCATGAATTAGCATAAGTCAGGTTAGATATTTTATTCATTATATGCATTCACATCACGTGTAACACAAGAAACAGTAAGACCGAATAGACGATCGCTGCATATCTTGCTTACAATTTGGCTGAATAGTCAATGTTTAAGCACGTGTTCTAAGTAACACGAGTTTCTATTGGCTACACATAAAAATAATAAGTAAAGCACGCGTCGAGCCCTTACAAGAAACACTCTGCTAGTACAATGGCTGGCTCCCAATTGGGTATGTTACTCCCCCGAGAACGTTGTACCCGCGTATACCCTCCATT
>JAGDQP010025213.1:0-27132 GCA_022664845.1 Lepisma saccharinum | reverse complement strand
ATACAGTATATATATATATATATATATATATATATATATATATATATATATATATATATATTTAACATTTAAAACATATACCCTTTCCTCTTCAAATAATGCATGTAACACAAACCAAACAATTTCAAATGTCTAATTGCGACGTTGTGTTTATCTAAACATTTTACGGCAAATATCTTACAATGTATACAAGCACATTTACAACTAAAAAAATGGAACAAATTATTAGAACCTTAATGTGAGGCTAAAAACTACTTTATTACCAGCTTTTCTGAATTGAATTGAATTTATTGATGGCCTTTATGAAACTTTGACTTAGACCGGGATAGGTTAGTGAAAGATTGTGGGAAGGATGTCGGTGAGGCCTAGCTTGAAGCTACTATCCCTGTATTTGTCTGATGCGACTGAGGCAAAAAAACTTGCAATAACTTCTTTCAGGATGGGTGACCGGTGAAATCGTTCTCAGAACCTTTCGATTGCTAAGTCAACGCTATATCAACTGAACCACGGCTGCACGATAACCATTTGTCGTATTGATCTTTCAGGTTAGCACTCTATTCTTTGAAACTTCGGTAAATTTACGATGATGACAATAATGGATCGAGAGACACATCACTGCTTCTGCTACTACTTGATAAAAAGTTCAAGAATATACTCTAAGAATTTGTTTTTTCAAAATTTCATCTTTCTCAAATTAAGAAGATAATTTTAATAATTTTCTGGAATAAATTTATTTAAGCATATCTGGTCTTTCCGTAAGATAAAAAATAAAAATATTTCGTGAGCCTTCCACGGTCTTAGTTATTATTATTATTACAAATTTGTTGAAGAGATATATGTATGAGAATTAGGACTATTATACAATTGTTGTATGCAAGGTTTCTCAATATTAAACTTACAAAAACAAATAAGTTTTTTTTTTCTATTTTGAATTTCCGAAAACGTACGGTCTTAATGAAATGTTTACCTTCAATCTCTTATTGGTAATGTTAATTTATTCTTTTACTGGTAATGTTAATAATATGAACATTGAATAAAATGTCATACTGTTGACGTTGCTCTCTAACTTTTCAGTACAATATGTTCAGAGAACAAATGTGCGCAGTTGAAATAATGAAACTGTCGTATTTTCTGTACCAAAGTATTGTTTTGAAACTTTGGAAACATTAGAACCGAAGAGTTAAATTCAATTATAATGCCACTTTGAAATCAATTACCTATTGAGCTTAGACTACAGTAGGGCTTAATCAAAGATAATTCGCCCGATTGCAAAGACATAGACCTAGGCTAGGCCATGGTTTAGGCTGGTGCATTAGTAAATTGATGTTTAAGTCTAAGCCTAACTTAGACTGAAATTAAACTCCGTCTTTGCAATGGGTTCAATAAGTTTTAACCGGGAAGGTTCCGGAGTCAAGGTCAAGCCTTTGAATATCGGATTTGGTGATCAGGTAAAGGTAAGTAAATTCATGGACGAATTTTAAAACTAGTTCTGCTAGTGATTATGAAATCGAATATTGATAGTATGATTTCTAAACATGTAATGCACAAACCAGGCATCATTTCTCAAACATACTTTTTAATGGCTTACTTCAATTTCACCAAGACAATATTAGGATCGTACTTCCAATAATTAGAATGGTCTCTTTTCCTAAATATTACAAGTCGTGTTCTTCCTTATATTTGAGAAACCTTGAAGTTAGAGAAAACTAGGTTATTAATTTAAAAAACACACACACAAAAAAAAAACAAGCAAAAAACAGAAGAGGCATAGATTAAATATTCATGAATGAGACAAGATGTACGGAGTTAGTCACGATTCACGATTTAGGAGCCCAATGTTATAGATGTTAACAGACAGGCGACATAAATTACGCTTTGGGTATACAAACACTCGGCGCATTTTTGCTACTTAGAATGCATGCCTAACAGCGATTTTGACAAACAAGATGAATGTCAAAAAATAGGAGTGAAAAGTTGTACATTTTCACAAGATCATTCACGTGAAACAAGAAATTATTAACTTCTGTATCAGTAATTGCGTGAATCATAAGGAAGTCAAATTATTCTATATCTATTTCCTGAATGAATAATCTTAACTAACGATCGTAATTTGCTCGCCACCCTATCGGAAGAATCTGAAAGTGAATCCAGTATGGAATATACAAGATGATACCCCAGCAGCACATCGATATTGGATGATTGCGATATTGATCGTGGTCGTTATCCGAGATCTAGCAATAACGAATGGCAAACACGTTTGCTCATATTGGCCGATTATCGGAGAGCATCTTCTTCCGATACTAATCGATATCCCAGTGCTTCAATTGAAAATACATAATTATCCGATTGAAAAATAAAATATTGTATAGGCTCTCGGTAACGATCATTTTATAGGATTTCGTATTATCTTTTATTACTATTACTCAGGCTCCGTGGTCCAGTGGCTAGACACGGACTTCCTCTCTAGCCGAGATCCACAAGTGCAACCTTGAAAAACAAATTAGAAACGTTATGCGCACGTTCACACCACGCTCTTCAGAAAGATTTCGATCGATCTCAATCGGTATCGCACGGTGAGATTTTCGGACAGTGATATTTCTCTAAACTTCGTATTTTAAACTGACAAGCTTTTCCTTGCTTGTTTTCTGGTTGAAATACAACTCGTTTCTTAAGTTTCAGGAATAGCATTTAATGTCGAAATATCGAACTACGGCAATGTCGATCGATGATTATTAGAAGGACCATCGATGATCAATATCCGCGTTATTGGTCCAGTATTGTCCCGATATACTTGTATTGCTAGGGTACCTTATTTAATCTGTTCAGGATGTCTTTCTTCCTTTTCCCCTTTCATATCTTCCAAACATAAAGAAAAAAAATATTTTTCAAACATAAAATAAACACATACACAGCCATCGTCACTAGAAACGGTTGTTCGAATGATGCTTTGGTGAGTAACATTATTTTCACACGTTTCAAATCCCCGAGCTGATAATAAGGAAATTATTGTTAAGAATTATTTAAGAGCATACAATGAAATTTTTTATTGAGTTCTTGTGTGTATTTTTGTACTCTGTCTTATGAAGAGGAATTTTCATACTTTCTTATTATATAAATAGAGGGACCACCATATTACAATACTCTGACACCAAGAATATGCCAGTACATTGTTATCGTAATGCAGGAATTATACCTATAATCATGATTTTACGCAAAAGGAAATCCAGAGAAATCCTCGTAAATTAAAATCACTTTATTCTCTAAAATATAAGAAAAAACACATATTAACCAGTTTTTATATATTTTATCGCTAACATCAATTCAGAGCTTTTCAGAAAAATATATTTTGGTTTACTCTGCTTATTACTTTGTAGATTTTAAGCGAGAAATACACTTAATTCATATGAATTCTAAAATAATCTAAGTAATTCATAAAATGCTGATGAATGTCAACAACAGTTATGATATGAGGAAGCATCTGAAAAGAAAAAAAAGCTTGGTAGAAGTGGTAATTTTCGAAGATGTTGGCAATTATTCGCTAAAAAATTGCAGATGTGATAACAACTGGACTAAGAGTCGGGAAATCGGATTTGAGAAATATTGGCTTATTGATTAATCGTGCAGGTGTTCCTGTACTGAAAGTTGGAAGTCTATTTTTTAATAAATCATTTCTATTAGTAAAAGAACCTGAAAGAAAAGTCTGTTTGACCAAAATTTTCATATTTAAAACACTCCGAAGCCTTTCACTACATACGCAGCCGAGTTCCTGTTGCGGTACGTTATGGACGACAGGTCACGGGAGGAATTTGAGAGCTTGAGTTGTTGAAATAAATTTTGAATGAAATTCGATCATTTGGATATCAGTTTATTCGATTATTCGGACATGTGTGTGTTCGATTATTCGAATATTCATTTCAAAGAATTGGAATGAAATTATCCGGATTGAAATAGTATCCCGATGATTAATTATTCGAATAATTTGCCAGCTGTTGCACCGATGTTTAAATCCAAATTTTTCTATCATGAGATATACTGTAAAAAAATATTTTACACATTGTGTACTAATCTTTGCAGAAATTCTCTGTTTTGTTCTAAAAAGATATAACGTCTATAAAACGGGTGTTTATAATTTTTTCTGAAGGTAAGATATGAACACTGGTTGTGCATTTAGTTTTTTTTAAACACTTTTTGTGCACTTTTGTTCATAATGAGTTCTGATATACTCCGGCTCATTCAGTTTCGCATCTAACTTTTTCAACATAGCAGTGAATGTGATAGTTCCATTGCGTTCTTGAGCAATAGACTATCACCAAACAACCCTTTTGGGCAAATTTTTACCTCTTTCCTAATGACGTATACAAGTAATGATCAAAAGTTAAATCATTTCACACGTTCAAGGGGTGAATTTAAATGATAAAAGAAGTTAACTTTTTTACAGTGTAGATAATTTACTACTAAACTCTCTCACTCGGTTGTTTACGTTCCTTATGTTTCCACATGCTTTTAATACATCCAGCTAATTAATTGATCTTAGTTTAGATCGAAAAATAAAATAAAAAAGAGTTTGTTTCGATTTATTGTTTCTCGATATATAAAACTTTTATATTTACAATAGTCAAAACTCTAAACCGATGTTTCTCAAAGTGTGGTCCGCGAATGGTTATTAGGTGGCCCGCATGATGTCTCAGGTTAAAAAAAAATGTTGAAATATCAATAAGTTCTTGTACTGACAAACAAAGAGTCAAGCTGAAATCGTGAAACTTCAAGGTTTGTTGTGTTAACTCTCCCAATGTTTGTTTCAAAGTTAGTCACACAATCAGTTCAAAACTTATTAACATTGGCTATTGTATTCAAATTATCTAATGTTGCACTTGAAACTGTCTTTTATTACAACATAAGTGACCAGTCCCTTCATAAAATGAATAGTTGGGTGGACTTTATGACAAATAACTGAGCATCGTGCATCTTGATTGTCTATTTGGATCTGCAATTGAAAGCAATTAAGGTAACTCTTGCTCCATGGAAATCTTCTTGCCGAGGTAGTAGGCGCGAAGAAGAATTTTTGTGTCGCCTACGTATAGGACATAGTCGCATGACGCATAGATATATTTTGCGACATATGGATCCACCGCATAATTGCAATGCAATTTTAAGTATTCGTCACGTTGTTTTAAATTGTCTTGGATGGAATCATCTCAGACAACGTTATAACATCCCGAATGACATGGCGTCAGTCTTATGGGATGAGTCTGATATTTTGCGGAGAGTTGTTAGGTATGTTCGAGAGACAGGTCTGTCAACAAGTATTTGAGATGATTATGTCCATCAGCTGTTAAGTTTTATCTTGTTAACTTGTGAAGACCCATTTACAGCCATCTCATTTCAAATTGAATTGAATTAAAATTTATTTATGGCCTTTAGGCATCTGGTTCTCATATTTAACTTGTTATGCACCTTTAGATTTTATGCGATTTTATTTTTATTTTATTCTCTTAACAGCTATGTTTAGACGTGACAAAGGGAAGGGGATTCGTATCGGAACGGGCGTAAGCCATAATGCTGTCACCGTCCATAAAATTAATGTTATTTTATCTATGTGTATATGCGTATGTGTAGTTTGTCCCTTCAGTGGTCTGCAATACCGGAAAGTTTGAAAAACACTGACGTAAGTAATCCAGAGTGATGCAAGCTCAAAATTCTCGAATTAAATGCAAATAGACATTTGTAATTCGTTTATGATTTCCAATGCGAGCAATAAATTCATATATTGACACAATACTTAAAAAAAAAAAATGTTCCTTGACATACGTAGAAGTTTGACGTATACGGTAACTGATTTTATTTAAATAACTGTGTTGTATCCACATGATGCATTTAAATACCAAGAAACGTATGACATCAAGCGTCACCATGGGTGGAGCGACATAACACCAGATGCATGCAAAGCGTCTTCCTGTTTCTTAAGATTCATTTAAAATACCTTCCAAATGTATTAAAACCAATTCTTTTCCAATTCAGACATATTTGGAAATTCAAGATTATGTCTTTATTTGAATTAGTTTTGTTTTGTTTTCTTATGATCCTTATATGGATAATATTTATTCACTGTTCCATCCTGTGCTCTCCAAGGATCACGCCCAGCATCTCGAAGGCGGCACCACGTATCTGCGTGGGCATAAGAAAGAATACAAGTTACTTTTTCCGTTCACCCAGTTTTTTTTTTTTTTCCATCTCTTCTTTCTCCCAAGGCATAACAACTGATGGCATAAATTCAGAACTCTCACCACGTCACTGGAGCTTCTTCTTCATACTCTTATTCACACGTTTTTTTCTTTTATTAATTACATAACAACATCAAATAGGTATATAAATGTCAAATAATCGAAAGTGTTTCTTTTTATGTGACCAGAAAAGAAAATAATGATGAACTTAGATGAAAGTGAAAGTGAGGCATATTTTTAATCCTAAATGAAAAATAACAACACTGGCTGTGCAATATGCCCATTAGCTTTTACGTTGTTGTCAGTTCTGGTTTGAAATATACTATAGCACACAGAACTATTCAAGGAAAATAGTTTGTCTCCACATTTCAGAATTAGATGATTTCGTCAATACCCTTCTTACTTCTCACACAGTAATGCTGGCCTACTCAAAGCGAGAAATGTATGTGGTAATATTAAAGTGTGATACTTTAAAGAAAAAACAGGTGGGGCAGTGTTCAATTGCTAAATACCGGTCAACGGTAGAATGATAGTAAATTTAAAATCAGAAATTCATTTTTGGTGTCACTGCTGTGCGCCTGTGCTGTTTCGCAACGTGTTTGGCCTTCAAGAACCGAAAATGGAAATTCTTTCATTGTTGACATTAATATTGAATAACTTTATATGCGCCGTGCATCCTATATTCACTTGGAAGTAACACGGTCATAAAAATCAAGAATTTCTTTAGTTTACCAGCTGATACCACGCATAAATTAATAGTTTTACATAACAACGTTAATTTATCAAGGTTACATCTTTCTTTAAATACAATTTTCTATTCTGCTAACACGAATGGAATAGGTAATACTCACTTGTTGCGATCCATTCCGCCAACTGCCAGTGGGCGGGAAGCTAAGCTACCTTCACACAAACTGTTGAAATCACCAAGGCATTACAGAAGAAACTCTCAACACTCTCAATGCTAAGGAGCGACTGGAAACTGGTTTCCTGGCTGAGTGCTACACAACACACACAAGCAGTCAGCCAGCCGTCTTCTTCGAAAGGTGAAAACACCGTTTCCTCCGCTCCCGCCGCACCGATATGACGTCACGACACGTACAGCCTTAGGGATTTTAAAGCTGAGATTGGACCAATTGATGGAACACCCATACGTTTCCATGAATCCAATACACCCAAACATTGTTGAACATCTCAATAACTACATAATTGACATACTGTATAATTTGAGGAAATATGGTGTTTACGGAATATACAGTAAGCAAATACTAAAATTCTTTGAAGTTATTCAGTATATTTTAACAACCGTAGAAAAATCATCTGCTTATTCAACACAGACAAATAGATCCTATGTGTCCAGGTCCTATCCTCGTCTTGTACTAAAATTATTCACACCCACCGTACACCTACGCCATTGGTGCACCCTGACGATCTTTTTACAAAAATTGATTAATGTAGGTATGATCAAAAGTTTGACAAAGCACTCAACAATTACAAGTGTTACGATACACTGATTCAATACACGCGAAAGTCATCACATAAATATCTCGCTCTTTTCACCAATTTGCTAGTGATACGATAAACATGTAATTAAATTCATTTTAATGGAAGCTCTGAAAATAATGGTTGAAAATAGAGCAAAAAATATATGCCCACTCTATAGAAATTTCTGAACATGCTGCTAAAAGTAAATCTTGATTTCGTCGTATAAGCTCCCTTCTAAACCAAAAGTAAATATCAGCCATGAACAAGATTTGGTCAAAACGTAATGCCTTCTTCGATAGATTTTGAGTCTAACCAAGATCTACCGTGATTAATCTAGGGATAACTTCAGCTGGATTAATTTAATTCCTTTTCTATAAAGCATCCATAGATTATCGGGGATGAAACAAATAGGGGTACGAAGAAGGCACAAACACTAGTTAATAGTTCGAATGGAAGTGTGTTTGCTGAACTAAAGAATAATCCAAAGTATGTAATATGTGTTTCTGCTTTCCTTCCAAGTTTGATAACTCTCGAAATAGGAGTAAGTTCTTTCATTGAGATTAGACAAGGACTAAACCTAGAAAGAATGAATATTCTGTCTATATTTGTACATTTGAGCATAACTGAACAAAGGGTTGCAGAAAACTCGAAATTGTAAATTCAATTTTATTATATTTAAAAAATTATTATTACATTTAATTTACAGATTTAAGCAGAATCCTAGCTGACGCCGTTTCCGGATTCTCTTTTTGCTAATATTTCACAAACGTGGCATATTATAGTTTCGTCATAGATTTCCAAATTTTAATAATTACAATACAGAACACTAGAGTTTCCTAAATATGTTTCCTAAAGTTTTCTAAGATAAAAATCTAAAAATTAACAATTACAATGAAAAACAAAATTACATTAAATACTTTATTACGTAAGGACATATTAAGAACAATATTAATTTCAATATTAATGAATATGTTTTCTAAAATATCTAAGAGAAAAAATAAATTTAATGATTACAATACAAAACACGAAAGCACATAAACACTTATATTGCATCAGGGCATATTAATTGAGAATTAATTACAATAAAAAATAAAAATAGCAAACAAACAAGAGTAAACAAACAAAAGAGCAAAAACAAACATAAGAGCTAGCGAAGCAACGAGAGACGAATGAATGGTCACGGAAATTTAATAATTTTGAGCAAAATGCTGTGTACAGAAGAGTTATAATCATTTCTCAGGGCATATATAATATTTAGCCGTTTTCAATCAACTGTTGGATGGAGGTCTCCTCCTTTTCTCTGCACATATATCGGTCTGCTGCTATCCTCATCTATGTAGCCCCTGAAAAACGCTTGATTTCATCTACCCATCTTGCATTTGGACGTCGTTTCTTTTCTCTGGGAATCCAATGTAGTATATTCGTCGTCCATCTTCCATTTGTCCGTCTAGCTATGTGACCGATCCATCTCCACTTACCTTCTTCGCAGTCTTCATTATATCTTCTATCTTTGTTTGTGCGCGAATCCATTAATTTGTCTTCCTGCCCCTCCTAATTATTCCTAGCATGCATTACTCCATTGCTCTTTGTGTGACTCTTAATCTTTGAGTTGTTTGCATATTCAATGCCCAAGTTTCACAGCCGTACATCATTACAGGTAAGACACATTGATTATAAACTTTACGCTTCAGACACATTGGTAGTTTGCTTTTGAAAATAAAGTGTAGTCTTTCAAACGAGCTCCACGCCATTTTACATCTTCTATTTATTTCATCCGTCAGTTTGGCATTCGATGTTTTGAGCTGCTCTAGGTAAACATATTCATCAACTATGTCTATTGTCTTCTCCGTTGATCGTTGAAAAGAGATTTCCTTCTTTTCAGCATGCTGAATGTACTATCATGACCAATATAATCTTTACATGACTTTATTATACACGATTTTTCTCTAAGCCTAGAAGATTGGCTTTATAGGCCACCCAACTGACGTAGAGGGGGCGATATTAATTTTAGCATATATTTGAAGTCATTCGGAAATAGCACTTTTTCATTAGCTGGTATGAATTGCGGTAGGTCATTAATGAACAAGAGGAAAGAGGAATAACAATGGTCCACGATTCGAGCCTTGCGGGACTCATGTAAGTGCTGTACATTCATCAGATTATGTTCCTTAAATAGAACAAACTGTCTGTGATTAGTTAGATAAGAGCACATGAACCTAATCAAGGATGGAGAAAAGTGATGGTGATTTAATTTACCTAGTAATACATTGTGATTAACTCTGTCAAAGACCTTTTCAAAGTCAATATAAATCACATCGACTTGCTTTCCTTCGTCCAACGAGTTTTCAATAAAATCTGTAATAATTGTTAGGTTCGTTACCGTGGATTTTTGTGAAACAATGTTGTTTAGTTGATTAATGATTAATGGCTTTAAATGATTAATAATTCGCTGATATATAATCTATTCAGAGAATTTTGCAAAGACTGGCAAAATTGCTATATGCCTGTGGTTGGTAATTCTCGTCTGTTGTTGTTTTAGGTATAGGGCAAACTAAAGCTGATTTCTATTTGTTAGAAAAAATACATGTTTTAGTGCCAAGTTGAGCGGAATCAATAGGGAATATTTAAATGTATCAATACATCCTTTCACTATATACGAGGGTATGCCATCAGATCTAACTGTCGTTTAGGATTTTAGATTCTTGACAGCCTTTCCTATCCTATTCCATTCAAATGTATTTGATCAATAGACAGTATTCAGTTATAGAGATGTTCTCGGGATATCAGCCAGGTGAAGTCCGACGATAGAGCCGACGTTTCAAGAACAAACATTGTTCTCATCTTCAGGGCAAGTGTACTGAGACCAGTTCAAGTGTACTAAATATAGTAACGATAGGGGGCGGAGCTATCTTTACTATATTTAGTACACCTGAACTGGTCTCAGTACACTTGCCCTGAAGATGAGAACAATGTTTGTTCTTGAAACGTCGGCTCTATCGTCGGACTTCACCTGGCTGATATCCCGAGAACATCTCTATAATATTCGCCACCAGGAAAGCTTCAATTCTTATTTCAGACAGTATTCAGATTTCTTCGTGACCCCTAAAATTACTATGAAATACTGAACAGTTGAGAATAGAATACAAATACTGATTGGAAATACCGTGCAAACGTATTAGCTATTTCTTCATTGTTACACAAATCCGACCTTCAAATTTTAATATATTTGGGGGAAGATGTATTGTTTTATTTTTAATAAATTTCCACAGTTGACCTGGTTCATTATTGATATTATTTTCAGAATTTGACATGAAGGCCTTATAGGTTATTTGTATGTATTTCTTGACTTCCCTACGCAATAGAACAAATTCCTGATAGCAGGGTTTTGAATTTTTAAATTTATATGTAGACTTTATATGATAAATTGTTTTAACCTTCAGTGTTCTAATAATGTCTTTAGTAAACCAGCACGGATACTTTGGGACAGAGTTTCTTTTGCAGTGAACACATTTGACAAATATTTCATAAATAATATCTTAAAGTATCTTAAAACTAAGTCATTAACATTATTATATTAAGTATTTCCAGTCAACTTCCAGTATACTTTAAGGTAGGTTTAGTGTACTTCATGGTATGGTTCTTTTTTGCGCCCTTAATTTAGTAAATATAGTAGTGGTTATCTTGTTGATAACTTTTAGTAAATCATAGAAAAACTGTCACTTTATCATCCTCGCCCCCCTCTGTAAATCACAAGATGGGCGCCCTTGCATACTCGTAGTTATAGACTCTCATTTAAGATACTTGAGTTCGATTTCCGCTCAGGACACCAATGTTAGAACGTTAGTGACTATGCCTCCAAACCCACAACAGTGTCATCAAATCAGAGGCAATTCCAGTGTGACAGGCTTGCTCTTTGGACTTTCAGCAGAAACAGGGATTCTGCCAGAATACCCTAGGTGAGCCCCGATCGCCATGCTCTTGGACTTCAACGAGCTATGCAGTGTGTTATAGGTATGTTGGAAAGTGTTCTTAATTTAAGCGCGTGTTAATTCGAAACTGGTACTCAAATATGCTCTTGTTCCGAATCAATTTTAATAAATCATCGCCCGAAACACGAAACCTCCAACTCCATCGCTCAGTCTCAATTTTACTGGCTGCAATCAGCCTTGACAGCTGCTAACATCATTGCTGCCCATGATAAGTCCTACAGCAGGACCAGAGTTGCTCCTCTGTTGAAAAAAGTTACTTCCCAGTAGGAGAATGGCGACCTCATCGCAGGTCTACGGACCGCAACGTGATGCAAATCCACCACATAGCCTGAGTAGCAGACCATCGCTGCTCTGCTCGTAATGGCGTAGGGAATGATGACCCCATCGCCCAGTCGGCTTTTGCTGGCTGCAATCAGCTCTAGCAGTTAAACATCAACGCTGCTCGAAAGGAGAACCAGCAGAGAGGAATTCATTTCAGTTCATATTTTATCTCCTCTTCTGCTGCGACTTATGCCTCCCCATGATCAAAAAAGGATAAGTTTAGGATGTAATTGCATTGACGATGGCCCCTGGGTTCACTGGAAAGAGGGCGGAACCATTGGATAGCCCCTAGTACTTAGCGGCAGATTTTGGATGGTCTAGCTCGTTTAGGCTGGAAAGTGCGCCATTGGGGAGCTACCCAGATCTTTGGTCTCGCCAACACTTTGGGGGAGTGGTTGGCCCAATATCCATCAGTCGGGAATGCAAGTGATTTGGACGCCAAGCCATTTATGACTTCGCCTCGATTTCCAGCTTGCTGACAAGGGTGAGGGTAGGATCTGGCAGCCTTGTTGACTCCTGAGAATAAAGACATTTACGGACATTTACGGCTTTCATTCACCATGGCTCCACCACATCCTAAAAACAAATCGCCTTCTCGGACAGACAAAAATAAGAATAAGAACAAGAACAAGAGACAGAATGAAGAGAAAGTCACTGAAGATAAAAGTAGAAGGCTCATATCGTCAGCGAGTCAACCAGTGACAATGTAGAGAAAAGCAGTGGAGGAATAGACAAATATCGAACCTAATATCACATGATGCCTTGTAATCAAAGTAAAGAACGAAACAGAAAGTCTCGGTGGTTTGAAGGGGTTGTCCCCTTTCCTTATACAAAAAAAAACTTAATTACGTTACAGGCGAGATAAACAATGTTAAAAAGCTTTGCACTGGAACATTGTTAGTGGAGACATCTACCGATAAGCAGACAAATAATCTCCTGAAGCTGACATCAATCGGACCGCTTGAAGTTAAAGTTGAGCCACACCGCCAACTGAATTGTACACAGGGCGTAATATCTTGTTGGGATCTTAAGGACGTTCCTGAAGAGGAAATTAAAAGAGAAGTCGCCAGTCAAGGCGTAAGCAATGTTAGACGGATCAACAGCAGAAAGACTGGCCAACCCCAACCCACGGAGTCTCTAATTTTGACATTTGCCATGCCACAGCTTCCTAAGGATGTGAAGGCAGCTTTCTATCGCTTGCCTGTCCGTCCTTAAATACCAAGTCCGCTTTGCTGTTTTAAATGTCAATACTATGGGAACATCAGCACGTCATGTAACATGACCTCTGCTGTATGTGTAATTTGCGGTACCAGTAACCATGGTGCGGATCCTTGCACCTCACTGAAACCTCAGTGTGTTAATTGCAAGGGTGAGCACACGGCCTGGTCACATGACTGTCCCATGTTTAAGGAAGAAAAACGAATTCGAGAGCTGATGGTACTAGAAAAAATATCTGCTGGTGATGCAAAACGTCGATTAAGAGAGTCTCAGCGTACCCTTTCATCTGGTGCGTTTTCAGAAGAGGCAACTAGAACTCCAGTTAAAACTGTCTCGGTTGGTACCCAGACAGTTAATGTGTCAACACAAACAGAGTCTAATGTATCTAAGGCCCCTCCAAATCCTCCTAGATCCTCAGGTTACTACTCATGATGTACCGACGCAGGTTGCGGGACAACAGACACCTATGCAGAGTTCCAGAACTCCACGGGCTGTCTACTTTTAAGGCCGCTTTAGACGATACAATTTCTCGTATGATGAATCTTAGCAAAAGCAGTGTGCCAGTGTAAAAAAAAAAAGTTATCAATTTATACCATAGCATCTTGCCCTATTGTAGCATTCTTGTTTTCACACTTTGGCACTACTGCTAATCGTAAGATTCATCGTAGCATAAATGCTGTCTTCTAAAGCAGCCTTTAGTCCCAATAAAGTTTCAAAATTAGCACGAGCTTCACCTCTCACGACAAGCA
Source organism: Lepisma saccharinum (assembly GCA_022664845.1). Lineage (NCBI taxonomy): Eukaryota > Metazoa > Arthropoda > Insecta > Zygentoma > Lepismatidae > Lepisma > Lepisma saccharinum. The sequence continues at coordinate 13,152 of JAGDQP010025213.1, read as the reverse complement.
TTAAGCGCATGACAAACGTTCTGGCTGCTCAGTTAGTCCAGAAAGAGTCTCCACAGACAATTGATCAACTCGGTTAATGGTTAATCTTTGATCTCAGATATAATTGAGGACAATCTGATGGATATGGATTGGAACCACTTGGGACGGAAAGGGAAATCTAAATATAAACCTAAACTACGTAGCTGTTATGTTTTATGTTGCATTATTATTTTATCTTCCTAAGGCACATTTACAGCCTTCTCGTTTTTAACTTGTTACACTAAAGACCCTATACATCTTTAGTTTTTATTAATCGTTATGCTGGCCATTTACGCTAGTTAGCTATTTGTGGAGGCCTATTCATCTTCAGCTTTTATATGATTTTATTATTTTTAACGACTAAGTTTAAACTTGACAAAGATAAGGGGTTTTCCCCGCATCGGGACGGGCGTAAGCCATAGTGCTGTTAGCGCCCATAAAATTAATTTTATCCTCATCGTTACGAAACCTTCAATAAATGTGTTAACCTGAATTGTTAATGTGTTGTATTTTCCTTGAATAGAATGCTACCCTCTCATCTTATAAATTAGACAATAGTATCATAAGCGGGTCTACGAATCTCCTCACGATTTATCTGTAATTGGACATTATAAGTGAGTCGCCGTCACGACGCCCCAAACAAAAAGTAATTCAAGTTTACAAGAATCTAGTTTAATATGACTTGTGTAATTTGTGTTAAAATGTACAATAAGTATTCCCAAGTATAAATTATCTGGTCTGAAACTTAAAATTCACAATAGACAGGTTGTTTTATTTTCTATGACTTACGTGGCATCTAAGGGTGTTTAATACTCATGTAGAAAGTAAGTTTGGCTGGAATTAGATTAGTTTAGTGAAGTAGTCTACCATTCAATGACAGTATGTTTTTGAACTAAATTTTAGCAAGGAATAAAAGAGTAATATTACTTAGAAATATTTGATAGAAACTTTAGTAACACAAAATTCGCATATTAAGGTTCATATTTTAAATGTTTACAAGACGAAAAGTACAGACCCTCGATTGTCCGAATATTTGGAATGCTCGCTTCTGTGTGTATGATACTGGGTTCAAACCACGGAGGGGTATGTTGAATGGAGGGATTTGGAGTCTACTTTAAAAAACGTTGTAGATCCCGTCCTTAGAAGTTTGAAGCTCGCTTATAACGTTAATCACAATTGAAACAAGATTAAATTGTTTTTAATTACCGTAATAATAATAGTTCGTTATTGTGATATACAATATATTCTTATATCTTGTATCACTCTTCTACTAAAAATGCCATATTATCGCACTTGATACGTTAAGATAGTATTTATAGTTTGCTGTGTTCAAACCGATATCTTTTCTTTGATCAGCTGTTGTTGAGGAATACAACTTTAGAAGCGTAGCAGAAGGACTAGCGTTCATTACGGCGACATTGTAAAAATTAAGTTATGAATAAATCTTTCTCACAAAAATCCGAGTCTAAAAGTGTGCTATCTTTCCCCCTCTTACTTACAATTTATAAACATCTGGTGCTTTATATGCTCATCTAAACTGTATTAGACGACGTCACTTTTGTGGACTTTGAAACATATCATTCGCTTAGTCATTTCTGCTTAAAATTCAGCAACTAACATTTAACGAATATGACAAGTTGTGTTGTATCGTGCGTTACATGTATACATTATTTCCCATTTCTGTATATGTATATCCATAGACCTGATAATAGATACACTTAGCACACTTCCCCATTTCTGAATGCGCTAAAACTAACGGGTTTTTGTTCAGATCCATCCGCTAGGTAACTCTGCCATAGACCTCGTAGTAGAATATGACGTCTATGGCAGAGCTACCTAGCGGATGAATTCAAAATCAAGTGCTCTGAACAAAAGTCCATTAGTTTTAGCGCAGCCAGAAATGGGGAAGCGTGCTAAGTCTATCTATTATGAGGTCTATGGTATACCTTTTGTTGGTATCGCTGTGTGTTTTACGCAACGGTGTATTGTGTTTATATATTTTTTTAAAATTTATTTTATCTTATTTCTATATGCTTTATTCCTTTTTGTTCATATTTGTAATTAATATAGTTTTCTCATTTTTCTTCTATTTTCTTCTATTTATACTTAAATGTAGTTTGTTTTGGGGTTTCATCTTCCACTTTCAATTTCAATATATTCAGCGGGGATAAAGGAAATTAACGTAAAATAGAGGTAGATGGAGAGACAGAAACAGAGAGAGGGGGGAGGAAGAGAGAGAGAAAAAATAACTACTGTTAACTGTATAGTATACTGAAATGAAAGGTAAATTTATTGTAAATATTACATTGACAGAGGTTAAGGTAAGGCGGATAATGACAATAACATATATTTACGAGCTCAACTTTTTCTTTCTCCTGTAAACCAGTTTATTTGTAGAGTAATTGTATAACATTCTGGTGAAGCAGTAAGGTGATAGGAGAAAAGTTATGGTGATTGTAGTTCTCTGTTTAACACTTTCACATTTCCTTCTTGTTGAAAGTAAAATGAAAAATGAAAGCAAAGACGGAAGAGTGAATCAGGGATATTTTCAGAAAACACTGAAAACTGATTTGAAGCTAGAATTTACAGAGTGACTCCAAATATAAAATATATCATTGATTTCTTTATGAAATACAATATGGTATTTAAGTTTTAGCGTCCGAATTATGAAGTAAAACTTCCATATCTGAAATTCTGACCCATTTTTGCGCTTTGTCTACGATAAGTCTGATTATACCCTAAGAATTGAGCCCCCGCCCCCGTAAGTTTAATATTTTGCCTTTTAAGCACGGGTGGCGGATCATATCGCAACTGAGGACTCAGAAAAAATTGTAATGCATATTTTTTTTCTTAGGAGCTTGCAAATCCAGAGTAACTAGAACTGTAAACTTTATATCTGGTTTCCGGAGATTATATACGTATTATTTGTCATACACAAATTGTTTCGGATTCGCTCACTGCATCTTTCAATACCAGTTTTTACTTTCCTTCTTTTTTTCAGTGACAAGAGACATAGAGATTTTATATTATGAACCAAATTTAATCAAGAGCGATCTTTCCACAACCTTTTGTGGGATGAAGTTTTCCACGCCATGATCACATATGGCGCTTTTAATAATTCCATTATTTTTAACATGAAACTGATCCGTTTGGATATACTTACTGATTGAAATTTGATGTTTATAAGCAAAATGTTCTATATTGCAAAAACAATGTGTTTTGTATATAAAAGAACAATGGAAATATCCAACGTCCTGTGAACAGAAAGTTATTATTTGCGCATGTTTATTTCTGCAAGTTGCAATTACAATTTCGGAAAATAAATTTTCAGAATATACTTTGATACTTTCACTACCTGAAGAGAAATTTTTTGTCCAACCATAATGTCAAAATAGGTCTTATATTCCAACGTATACGGTATGTATGACAATTTTCAGTCAGCATTGAAATTCCACATTTTACTTTAGTTCGAACTTTTCTCTAAGTTCTTCTTGAGATTGTGTCACTGAGTATGGAAACCATTTGCAAAGAGCTGTTGTATTCCTTGTGTTAACTCTAATATTAATAAATACTTCATTTCTTTTGGCTTAGCTTTTCGTTCTTCTACTGTTTCTTCCATCATTAATAAACCTCTATAAGTGTATCTGGCATTCATTCATCTAACAAACCACATAAATAATTTTAAATGCTAATTGTCGTTTCCCTTCGAATGTCAACTCAGGAACCAAATAAACCGAGAATTCAAATTTTTATTTTTTTATACTTGAGCACATGTCGATGACAAACATGAAGATATTTTGTTTGGACCACTTTAGTAATCATTGTCTTCGGTCCGTCTCGATTATACAAATGCCCAAAATATATTTGGCATTACACTAAAGGTGGCGTCCATATTTGGTCGAAGAAAGCCAAAATGTTTTTTTTCCTGTTTGGCTTTTTTACTCTTTCTAAAAAAAAACACTAAGTTGAAAGAAAAATGTTTAAAACTCAGTCAACTTCAAAACCGACACTGTGTTATTTGTCTTGGCCCAAAATCATTGTAATTACAGATAACCGGCTCCTAGCAAAATTGGAGGCCTGAAGGCCCACGTGGGAAAAACTGAAAGATGAAGGTTTTTAAGTAGGTCATATGAAGCATCAAAGTAAAGGATTTCATTATCCGACTGAGTATGTGATTTTCTTCAGGAAAGGATTAAGGGATTCCAAATTCAGAGGAAAAATGAAACTGGTTAAAACCCTAAATGAGAACCATTTTTGCTGGAACATTGTTAATATTTGTTTTGAACAAGTCGTTTTTTTTTTTATCAAGATCTATTCTATGAAAAATCTTTATTATTGTAGTGCTTTTGAGAAGATATACAAGAATTTACTTGCATAGAATTCAATAAGTCATTTATCCACATCATAATGACTTTTCAGAATCACTAATGCTTTCATTGGTAAAAAGTTCTTCCATTATATTATCTGTCAACTGTTGAAGTTTTCATCTGTGTATTCGTCTTCATTTAGTGTCTGCCTTTTTGTAACATCTAGTATAGTGCTAAAACTTGTGGTTGAGATATTTGTTGGGAGCCCACCAAACTGATTTTCTATTTTCAGTCCGGCCATGGTCCTCCCAAGGGTTTGAAACTTCTTGGAGCTTTGTCTTAAGTCTTACCATTATTTCTTTTGGCCAAAACAAGTAGCACAGTATTTGTTTTAAAGTTTGGGTGAGTTTTAAACATTTGTCTTAAACTCAAGGTTTCTTTTAAAAAGTAAAACAATTTTCGACCAAAAATAGCCGCTCTTTTGGTGTGAAGCTAGTTTCTTTTTGTGTGTGTGTGTGTGTGGGGGGGGGGGGGACATCGCCATAAATTTTATTTAGATCATAAAGAATAAATAAGAATTGGTTTCGAAAGATCAGCGCAGCTCCCAGATTATGATATATTGTGTCATTTCCTCTCGCGCCGACCTGATAGTCGTGTGGGTTAAGGCGCCAAACCAGCGACTTGAAGATCCCGGGTTCGAATCCCGGCTTGGGCATGGATGTTTGTAAATTTTAGAAACATAACAACTAATGAACTCGAGACTGGCCGAAGTCATTTGTTACTAAATTGACCCAAAAATCCAAATTTTACTTCCTGTAGCCGAACTGTGTGACAGTCATAATTCTTAAGAAATCTTGGTCAGCGATTATGACTATTATTTCATCCAGCAGGCCCTGAAACTGTTTAATACAATTTTGCCGGGCTGTGGGCTACAAGAGGTTAAGAAACACTTTAGTATACCATACTGTCTTTTAGTTTTGTGTGCCTTCTTAAGAATTATCTATAAAACTTTAAAATTTAAAAGCTAATGTTCTTCTCTGTAGCTGTTCAATTATTTACTAATAATTATTTAATAAGTCCAATGATTCACTCTATACTGCGAAATTCAAAAAAATAAAACCTATAATGTAAATTGATATTGATAATATATTTTTCTTCATAGTAATTCTTGGCTCGTCATAGTTACAATTTAACAATGTTTTTTTTCTCACAATGTCATAGTTTATTCTTGACAATGCAATGACAAAAGTAGTTACTAAGAAATACTTTCATTTTCGGAACTCCTCTGTTGCGAATGGAACGTCCTGATAGTCAGCGAGAATATTTTCTGGCTTCCTTGATGCTCTAACTCCTGTGATAGGTCACCAAGATCAAAATGATCTACGAGGTATTTCTCATCGACAACTCAGGACGTCTTCTCACTGGTGCAGTCAGCTGCACCTAGCAAGACTGCACTTTAGATACTCCCCCGGATTCTTCTAAACATTGAAGGCTAGGTTAGTTTGGATTGTGTTAGCTTAACTTATGTTTGTTAAAGTCATCTTTAACTGGGCCTCTATTTATATACTGAACATGGTGATTTCTCGTCCGGAGGAGCATCCTAGTAACTGGGTCGATCATAATATGATATCATATTATTGCACTGAGGGAAATCCACAAGGTGAAGTTTCTGTCGGTTGCAATGTACACCTATGGCAGTGAGGGCCTATCAGAGAAAAATCATCCTAAGGATAGCTACGAAAGGCTAAACTGATCTTGAAAAATTTAGCGAGTCAAGGAGAAGGCATCCTATCCTTCTAGAACGTCAAAATCCCGTAGGATGCCTGTGAAAGTTATAAAAGTCACGATAACTAACCGTGTTTCAAAATTGCTTCCGTTCTTCCAGACTTCATGATTAAGATTCAACCTAAATAGAGATGAACGTTGTGATCATATTTACCAGAAGATGATGTGAATCTTTTGGGTAACTGATCGAAAACAGTGCTGAGTTTCAAACTATCTTTTTTGTTCACATTTTTTACATGTTAATTTGTTCCCTGAAAACGCAAGTTGTGAATACTATTTAATTTTATTTACGGGAAGAAGGATAAAAGTTGAACGTCCTGTTTCATGTTCAAGTTGATCAGTTACTGACTTTTCTGTTTCATGTATTTTCATCATTATCATTTCAATTTTAATGTGAATTTAAGACGTTTTGGAATATATGGGTCGGGCCCGAGTAGGTTAAATAAGCTGGGGAAGGTATTGGAAAGGGGTCTTGCTTAAGGTATCATCCAGTCCAGACATTAGCTTGGTGAAGCTAAGGGGAAACCCTAGAAGACCTCAGGATGATTGGCCGCCGTTTCGAACCCGCGTACTTACCCGTTACAGATCCGAAGTCCACGACATTACCACCTAGACCACGAGGGCTGATTAACACCATTATTAGTGTTTTGTAAGCGGTAGATTCTTCAAAGCAAGTTTAAATCCTTCTCCATTAATCTCGAACTTGCGCATTCCTTTTTTGGTTTTATCTTCCTTAATACTGTCAAGAAATTGCATCCGCCTTCTTCCTCTTCCCATTTTCCTTCAACTACACCTTCACTTTCATCATTTAGCAAAGTGTTTCCCAACTGCAGGCCTGCGGCTCTTTTCCAGGTCTCGACGAGCAATTGTTTAAAGTAAACATGGCTTTAGCAAACAGCCTTTGAAAAATAGTGCTTCATTAATTGGGTCCTGTTAAACACAATTTTTCCAGGCAACGACTTCCAAAGATTGAGAAACACTGCCATAAGACTTAAGACGGTATAGCTGACGTTATTTTTGAAATACGCTGTCATTCCTTAATTTCCATTTGGAGCCTTAAATCGTTCAGCGGTCGGAAATACAGAAACTAGGGATGAACAGACGAATCCGGATCCTTTTGGATCCAGCAGCTTCGGCCGTCCCTAACACACATGTAACAGTTGCCACCAAAGAACAATAAAAATATATTAGTTAACCTCAAAATATTGTTGAATGAGTAGGAAACAAACTTAATTCAATGATAGGGATTCTGAACAAATTGAATTGAGTTTAGGGAAGTTACTGTCCATTTTATTATAATATAAACAGTTTCAAACTCAGTTCATGTAACATGCACGTTGACCAAAATATTCTATTATGTTTTCCTGCATATTTGCTCAATTTAATGGCACACGAAAGAGCCGTAAGATCTATTCCACACTGTTGTTGTAAGGAAGTCTATCGATTCTTAAAAGGTGAACGAAAGGCAACGTGAATTGTTTTAAGTGAAAGAGAAGAAAAGAGTATTATAAAAACATATCTTCATTATCTGTAATAATGTGGCAGTATTGAGGTGTTAAACAGTACATGCATAAAGATAAATAGTTTTGTGTTAACTGTTAACTTGCACCAGTATTTATCTGACAATTGGCTTCAGTGGACAAAAACCTAGGAAGTTAAAGCTGCAAACATCGTTGTTGAGTAGGAGTGGTTATCTGATTCAAGAAATAAGGCGACGCCCTTCCTTCAAGGTAGGAGAAAGTGTATAAAAACCTACAGAGATGCAGTATAAGGACAGGGTGTTAATAGAGTAGCTGCATGTCGTATCGATATTTATTTTGTGACGTTTTTACTACTTAATGAAAAGAATAAATGTATTGTGAGAGATTCTGCAATTCACGGCTGTTTCATTCGATTTACAGGTGAAGGATTTACATGAACCTTTTTAAGTTTGTCTTTCAACGCTGCAAAAATAAAGATTTCTCATTCCAACTTAACTTATGCATCCTTGTAAACAGCTGTATGATCCTTAGATAATATCGCAATATAACCTGCTAAACACCACCTGCTACTTTCTGCTCCAAAGGAGCATTTAAAACGCAAACCAAGTTACAAAAATATATTGAAAAATAATTTTAAATCATATAAAATAATTTTGAAACAAAACAACGTATTTTAAGGAGATGGGTTTAAAATGTATTTTTAACTTATTTTAAATAATTACACAATATCATGAAATTCACTATCTCAAAATATATCTTAAGTATTTTAAAATCTAGGGAGGTAATTATATTGAAATAAATCAGAAAATTGTTAGATCTTTTTAGTTCTTTTCATGTAATTTTACTGCAAGAAAAATAAGTTCTGAAATTATTGAGTTAGAGTTCTAAGAAATATTTCTAAAGTACTTTATTTTTATAAACATTTCACATTTTAAACAACTGTTTTCATATTTCCTTGCTAGTCTCGGGAGAGGGGGAAGGTTAAAGCTACCCCTTGGGCGATGCACACGAGCCATAAATAAATGTTATTTTGATCCAGTCAGTGCTCAGATAAGTTAAAATACATTAATCTGTTATAAAGAAGAGCAAGGAAAGGTGAGAAAATAACTATATTTTCAAACCAATATCACTCTTTTCAAATCTTTGAAACTGCTAAAACCCAAGTAATGACATTTATTTCACAGCAATGTAATCTCCAACTCCAATTACGAATTCCAGTCAAAAGAATCAAACAAAACTGTAATATAAAATTCGTCGGCTGAGAATTATAAGGTTCTAACTAACATTAAAATCCTATGTAGTTAGAACCTAATAATTCTCAGCCGACGAATGGTGTAGAACGTGTAACCTATTGGCTCCTATCTAGATCAAACGAAAACATTCGACTTTGCTCCACACGACAACTTCATTCATAAGTTATTATGTGTTACGAAGCCTTGTAAATACTTTTAAATTTATTATAATACTTTAAAAGCCACAAGCAACATGCAGCAAGAAAGATCCGAACTTTTTCTGCACATTACAGTACATCTAACTGAAACAGACAGGACTCCAGGATGGCCGAGAAGTCAGCGCGCTCGATTTCTGTGCGTGGTCAGGGCTTCAAGTTCCACCGGTGTCTATTGAAAGAAGTGGTTCGGAGCCCACCTTAGCCAGGGGTGTAGCAACGTTGGGAACAGAAGGGCCGTGCCCCCCAAATGAAAACTAGGACAATACAGTAGATATACTGTTTCAGGCACTTCGTACATGATAACTGTGGGTCAGTTCATGTGAAATCGTCTAGCTTGGCTGCTCGACGCCTTTCAAAAATACATTTTTTTTAAATATTTATATTGCTTATATAAGAATGTGAGTTGCCGTAGCTCAGACGGTAGCGCGTCTGACTACGAATCGGGCAGCCCGGCCAGGACACTGGAGACTTTTCTTGCAATGTTCCCGTCCCTGGCGCTCTGAAGTTTCCTCTGGGCACCTTGGGTAGCTAAGACGGTCGAGAGTGTAACTGACTACCCCACCTCACTTAGTACCGTAGGTCAAGAAAATTTGGAGCCTTAGTAGCTAATATGCACATTAATTAGGAATATATACAGGGTGATGCCAAAATAAGTGCGCTAATTTTAGAGCCCCCGCGATTTCAATACACTAATTTAAGCTATATACAGTAAAACCCTCAAATTACACAGCAATTATTATTAAATACATACCACAATTTTCATGTAATAATTATTATTAACAGGTATTGCCTTAACATTTCCCCATATACAGATGCTCTTGCATTATACGACTTCCCGATAATTAGTAAATGAAGCCATTATTCCGTTTAGATTATGGAGACTTTTTCCAATTCTCAATGAATTACACAGTTTCTTTGTCGAAATATGTAAAAATTATTGAATTTCCAATACATTATAGCGAAAACAACGTACATACCAATATCCAGAATCGGAGCATAGATCCTTCTCATTCCCCCCATAAGCCGTGCAACTGAAACATTCATATAAGCTGATCAATACGGCATCTCTCAGAGGAAAAAAAGTTTTAAAAAAGCTCTCTTTCTCTACCCCTCTGTATTACTTGCCCCGCACCTCCCCTTATCTACAGTAGTAGTAACATACCAACTTTATACATAACATTGTTTTAAACGGAGAATTGCCTCCCCCTCTTCAGAATCACCCTAAAATGGCGAAATCACACGATATTGGTCACGTGCCTCTATAGTATGGGGAGACTATATCCTCTGTTTTGATTGAAATGACACTTAACACGAAGATCTTTCGTGTCCTCTGAGGGTGATCCCTCCTCTCACTGCCCAAAGTGCTTCCCAGCCAGAAGTTTAATGAATCAATACTTGTAGAAATATAGGAAAGATCACTCACGCACACAGACGTAATTATCGCATCACTCCGCATTTTGGAGCAGAATGAGAAAAGAGAGATATTTACATACAGATATACATGAAGTTACGTACATTACCCAAACAGAGTCCAAATTATATATTCCAATGTTTTAAAGTAAATATTCACAAGAAACCGTATTTCTAATACATTTTTACAAATAATATTAAGTTGATGTATCATTTCTATAATATTTCTGGTTGAAATAGCAATGATTGTAGAGCATAAGTGTGCGATTTTGGCTTCAGATGCATATATGCAGCGTGTAGACAGTACGTTGCTGGAACAGCTATGGTTCATAACTTGATCAGAGCCTTTTTTCTAATGCTTAGAGTAACAAGATGTATATTATGATTTAAAGATGCGTAGCCACTGGATCAGAGGTTTAGGGTTCAATTCTGGGCAAAGCAATACGTGTTTAACTAGGGGAAAGCAGGCTAGCTGCCATGACTCGAGATTTGAAGCTAGTTACTCCTACTTAGAGAGACAAGGACTGGTCGATACGGTATCAGAACGTCTCAGGATTCAAACCTAGACATCTTTAAGTAGAGAAGGAAGGCCTGCTCGGCACGGTATCGGGGCTCAAACCTGGCTACTCCCGCTTACGCCTAGTCGGTACAATATCGGATGGTCAATGTAATATAACTCTATCTTTACTTAATAGGAAAAAGCAGTGCAGTTGGGATTCGAACCTAGCTGGTTCCACTTTAAGGGAAAGACATCCAAACAGTAGAGCATTGGATTCCTTGGTAAAGGCGGTCAAGCACGGGACTTACATACGCAACGAGGAGTCGCTAGTAGGTCGAATTTAAATCTTAACCAAAGCATTCTCTCACCTAGCAGTTGGTAAAGGCGGTCGATACAGAGCTTCAGGAGAGGAGATACTACGTCGTCCCGATTAGAACATTGTATATATGTAGTTATCACATACGAGAATTCCTGGTATTCTTACGTCTTCTAATAGGGAAAAAGCATATGATTTACCGGTCGAGCAGAGAAAGGAAGGATAAATTAAGATTTTTCTCTTTCCAGGCAGCTCATGCATGTAATAAACGTAAATATGAGTGTTTTGTTCCAAACGGCCATCATACCCAACTTTGGAGAGATCATCGGTTCGATACCAGCTGCTGACTGTGCCGGCTTAGGTTTTCCCAATGTTTTCCTCAGCCACACCAGGCATGTACCGGGTTGATACCTTCAATTTATGACATGGCCGACTCCCTACTGCGTTTCCACCGGAGTGATCCATAAGTGTCTAAAAGCTATAAATAAGATGCAAACTCAACAAGTCTGTTGCTCTGTTAATCGGCATATTGTTTCTTGATGCCGCGTGGATGGATCGACATGGTCACATCTCAAGAGATGTTCAAATCCCGCAGGCCTCTATTGAACGGAACCCACTTTACCAAAGAACCTGTCCTTAGAAGTTCATCAATACATTTACATTTAGGATTAGTTATGGCTCTTAACGAAAAGCTTCTTAAACTAAATGACTTCACATTTCAAGGGATGTTTAAAGCTGAGAACGGAGTGGTTCGGAACCCACTTTACCAAAGAACCTGTCCTTAGAAGTTCATCAGTACATTTACATTTAGGATTAGTTATGGCTCTTAACGAAAAAGGCTTCTTAAACTAAATGACTTCACATTTCAAGGGGGCTTGGAAACTTTTCTCGTAGTATCCAACATTCACAACGAGTGCGTACCACATAGAGATACTTTTAAGGAATGAATTAAGCATCCACTTTTCAGGGTGGCCAGGGGAACTTGTTTCTCAACCACTCTTGTAGAAAATAGAGATGATTTCTTAACGAAAAAACCTTCTTCATTGCTCCAGTTTGAAATGAAAGATGACGATACGGGAGCCACTTCTTTTTATCAGAATCGAACCAAGCCGACAACTCTACCGATCAACCTAAGGTTTTTATTGAAAGATCGCTTGCAGAATCAGGTTTTGATGCAGTTATTAAGTAAATCTAAAGGCATCTTTAACTCAAGAGTTATTTGTACTGAAGCTGACAGGTGTATTGGCCGCGACTTTATATCTCAAGAACTAGTTATTAATTATATTGTTTGATTCTTCTTACATTAATAGGCATTGGATTTGTTTTGTAGGACCCCTCTTTACTTGAATGAAGCACTTTATGATGCGTCAGTATTCTTATAGAATACAACTTTAGCGGTCCAGGGTTCGAGCCCTAGCAGACCCATGGATGCTTTTGATTAGAAGACAATACTCGAACCATGAACTCAAACAATTACTAGAATGGTTAGGGAAAGATTGCCTGAGCAGAGATTTTTAGTAAAGAGATGATATAGTTTTTATTGACGCCCAGTTAATTTAACTCATAGGAATGGTAGCCAGAAATAATTACTTACACAACCTCGATCCCTCATTACACTGAAGCGAAACACACACACACAAAAGCACATGGAGTGAATCACCATCCACATGAGTAGTATAGAAATCCGATTGGAAGATCCCTCCCATAATGCTTCGCGCATCGTTCTCAACAATAATGCTCAAATATTGGTTAGGGAACAACTACACATGCGTGAGAGAGATGGTTGGACTTTTCTTCCTTTGCTTGGGTGTTGAGCATAAAGAAACAGTAAGTACGCACGCGGGGAGAGAGGATTTTTATCGTTTGTTTAGGACTTGAGTGTAGAG